>VWYK01020924.1:1225-13572 GCA_013399775.1 Semnornis frantzii | reverse complement strand
TACAGTTTCTGATCCTGCGAACTGATGAGTGCTCTGGACCTGCTTCAGCAAAACACTTCAAAAGATTTACAGCACTTGTCTTACATTTAAGTATATGCCTGCTATTAAGTGCTTTGCTGAATTGAGTGGTAATACATGATAGCAAGATAAGGTTCATGTCACCCAGTTTCAGCTTTTAAAAGTAAGATATTTTACTAAAGAAAGTCATCAGAGCTCAGCCTGTTACTAAGGAGAGCAGTTGAACATCACCAACAGTGATTCTGTCTTAGACATTTCTGAAAGAACTGAATTGTACTCATAGGTTCCTCTGCTCACTCTCTCTTGATAGTAGCTAGCTTAAATAAAAAGTGACTTTCAAAGAGTCAAAGTAATTCATATTAATTATTGATTTCTGTGGAATTTGTACTGATTTCACATTTAATCCACATATTTTACAGATTACATTTAAAACATTGGACAGCATGAAA
Source organism: Semnornis frantzii (assembly GCA_013399775.1). Lineage (NCBI taxonomy): Eukaryota > Metazoa > Chordata > Aves > Piciformes > Ramphastidae > Semnornis > Semnornis frantzii. Next base: position 13,105 of record VWYK01020924.1, on the reverse strand, counting down.
GAGAAAACCAAAACCAGCAACTACCCCACACCCACCTGTCTCACCACCGTCTCTGTGGAAAAGTGCCAACACCAGAGAACCCAGAACCTAGAAACAGCTGCCAGAACAGGAAAGCCTCCCATGCTGCAATCTGAACTTTGAGCTGCACAATCTGAACTTTAAGTCCCACAATACTTTACTCCAAGTAGCACATCATTTTTGAAGCTGGCATGATGGCAGTATGTTGTGAATAACAGCAGCAGATTCAACTCAATCCATGAAAATATTCAAGAAGACTACCCCCCAACACTAAGTCCTCTAGAACAACACTTGTGACCAGCCACCCACTTTGGGCATGACCATCCAGACAGTTTTTACCCACTGAAGTGTCCACCCATCCAAGTCATGAGCAGACAGTTTCTCCTGGAGGATGCATTGGGAGACCATGTCAAATTGCCACAGAGGAATTTTTTTTTCCCTTCCAATCTATTACTGAATCTTTAGATTGCTGCTATACCCACAGTGGTAAAAAGAAAGTAAATGTATGCCTAGTTGTCTAATGGAAAGAATTCAGTTAGGGGGAAGTAACTGCATGCTAGGAGTATGGTGGAGCTCTTATCTAGACATGGAGTCTCAGCTGAAAATTAGTAACTTGAGACAGAAAAGCACAGCACTGCAGTACTTATTATTTTCACAACAAGTTAACAATAACTGAAGCTAAAGAGTCAATGCAGCCACCCAGTGTTGTGGAAAACTGTATTTGATGTTTGCCAAGGACCTCTTTGTGTGGTCCTGAAATCATCTGAATGCTGATAAAAGTCCTAAAAACAGTGATGGTATCTAATAACTTTTTCTCCGGAAGCACATTTGATACTGGAAGGAAGACACAGAAAGCTTAATGATAAGAAGCTAGAATTAATAGTATGTACATGGAAGATATACCACTTCACTTGGTAGACGGCTACATTTTAAATGTATGTATAGCATCAGCAAAATAAAATTTCTATCACAGCCTTGACACGGTGTATTTCTTAGTGTAGTGAAGTACTGGAGAAGGCACTTAAATTATACATTTCCACAAGCACAAGTTAGTACAGCTTAATTGCCTGTCAGTCAAATTGCAGTGACTGAATGTGAACTGGTCCTAGCCCATGGCAATCATGCAGTCAAGCAAGCAGCTTAACTAATTTTACTTTGCATTTGCATAAGCTAGGAGTATGCTTGGAACAGTCAGTCACTAACACGTAATTGAAAGACAGTTTATTGTTACTATATCTGGCAGTCAAGGAGGCAAAGGAAACTGAAATGGGAACCTGAAGAACTATGGACTCTTTTACCAGTGGATCTGGGGAAAGAAAAAGGTAAATTTTCCCTGTTTATTAAATTTTGGGGTTTTTTTGGCTGGCAAATTACTATATTATTATATTTTATTAAATTTTGTGAATCTGCAAGTCACACATGATTAGCCACCAAAAAGGCCTAACTCCTGATTGAAAAGATTCAGGAAAGGAATTGATTTGCAAACTCCAGCTTGTTTTTAATTACAGACTTCCCTCTGTTGTATTGAGACTAAAAATCGAAGTTCTGCCTACCTTTTTCTTGTGTTTTCTCTAAACTTAGTGGTATTCAAAACAAAGTTTTCATTTGCAATAAACCCATGATTTATTTTTTCATAAATTTGGACTGTATAGGCCAAATATAAGTTTAGGCTCAAGGTGAGGAGAAAGTTCTTCACTGAGAGTCATTCACTACTGGAATGGGTTGCCCAGGGAGGTGGTGGCGTCACCGTCCCTAGAGGTGTTCAAGGTAGGTTTGGACGTGGCACTTGGTGCCATGGTCTAGTCTTGAGGTCTGTGGTAACGGGTTGGACTTGACGATCTTTGAGGTCTCTTCCAACCTTGGTGATACTGTGATACAGTATTTCTTGAAATCATTGAGATTCACAGATATTTTTTTCTTAATGGTCAATTATGGTGTAGTTGATTTTGCTTCCACACTATTTACATCAGCTGCAGGTCTTTCTTGTAATCTGCTGTTATGCCTTTGTTTTCAAGAGCTACATTTCTTATCTGTCAGTTTAGATGGATGATTTGAGCTTACATGGATATTTTACACCTTTTCATTTAAGACAATTTTCTCACCAGGAAGAAGTGACAAAATTGAAGTAGATAGATCACAAAAAAACATACTGTACTAATTGTAAAAGGTCACTCCCGTACAATTAGCCTGCATGGACCTGGAAAGGTCATTGGGGTTACTTGTGAATGGAAAGTCATTGTGGGATGTAGGGCTGGGCCATAAGTATTTGTTTACCTAGGAAAAGGATTTGAAATATTCCTGGGAGGGCTTTCAGGCTCTACCCAAATGAATGCGTTCCATCCAGAAGATGGGTAATACTGATAATACACAGATGTTGTTTATTCGTAGAAACTAATTTCTTAGCTTTTAGAACTATCAAGGGGATACCAAGGAAAAAAGTTTTTCCAGTGTGGTGCAGCCTACCCTTGCTAAGAAAGCATTTGCCTCTTTCCATAAACCGTGATCTCAGCAAGTGACTATTGGAAATACACACAATCTGAAGTGGCTAGAACCATGCAGAATTGCTTTAATTGCAGGGCTCAGAGATAGGAAAGGGCATCTCTGGAAACTGCTTGGTAGCCACGAAGGCTGCGTAACATTTAAGAGAACTTCCAATGATTGATGGGTTAGATCTTCGGTTGCTGTCTATGTGTCTCTCATAGCAGTGTAGTGGGTTACATGAAAAACACATTCAGACTAACATCCTGTCTCCAGGAGGGGCCACAAGTCTGAGAAGGGGCATAAGAACAACAATATATTTCACAGAAATGCATTCTCACCCTTGCGTCATTTTCAGATAAAACTAAACTGATTTGCCCGAGATCAATACAGGTTTGTTGTTGGGTTCAATTTGGTTTTATTTGTTAATATTTACTGATTTCTTATCCCTGGGATTGTCCAGTTCCCTCATGTTATTGTGTAAACTTTTAGCTTTCACAGCAGACTGTGTCAAGCAGTTCCCAAGTTGAAGACTAGTAATTGTGGTCTTCATATCACACCTACCTCCTTTATCTCTTTTTTCTGTGCCTCTTTAATCTCTAGGTGGGTACCTATACTTGAAAATTATGCTAGCTATCAAATCTACAGAAAAATAATACCAAGCAGGAAAAAAAAAAAAAATTGCTTGGCAGGAGCCATCCCAGTAATAAGCAGCAAAACCAACAGTAATATATAACCTTATCTTATTGTACTGGCAATCAATATTATCATATTATTATTCAAACTTGCCTTTAATTAGCTGCATTTTCTCTTCTCTTGTTTACTGTTCAGGGCAAATTGGTAATACATCATATATGCTGTTGTTATTCTGTTTGTTTTATGAGTTCCTTTATCTTTCTGTGTCAGGCACTATCTGAACCTTAATAAGCTTTGTCTTTTCCTACCATACACACAACAGTTTTGGAATAGGTCATTTCAATTACCAATTTAAATTGCTGCTTTTTTTCCTGTGTGTTCAGTTCTCTCCTTCACTTTTTCAGCATTAGGTCTTTGGTAGCGTCCTTTCAAATGAGATATGTTTGTAGTTTCTTCACACAAAGACTTTCCTCTGAATTTTCTGTACTCTTTTCCGCCAGCTTCACCTACATCTATAGTTCTATTCTTACCCCAAATGCTCCAACTCTCATCCCATTACTGTTATTGTAAAGAAATTAATCACATAGGATGGTTGCATAAATTGCTACTTTGGTTCAGTTTGGCATCATGCTGATCTCTAGGTTCTTCAATTCATTTGTAAAAGTTGCTTTTCTCATGAAACATTCTTTGCAGTTAACTTTTTTCACACCATGAGGATGCAAATCTTCAGCTAAGATGTGAATTTTCTTCTCAATTGTATTGCAATTTCACAGTTTTGTGATCTAGAGCATATCCAGAAAGTGAATGTTGCCCTGTCTCCCTTTCATTTTCTCAAGACAGGGATCTGGTATCTCACACTGTATTTTCCTCATCTCGTCATATTTTCTTTTGCCAAACATCCTGAAAGAACCAGCATGAGTTGACACACTGCTCAAAAGCAAGTGAGAAATGAAAGTACCAAGAGCTGGCTAAGTGAGGCCGGACTGTAGGGAGAGCTGATAACTTTGTGGGAAGTAATCACACAGTGCTAAGATAGCACTTTGCGGATTGACTTGAGCTGTATACACAATAGCAGTAGTAGTGCTGCCTCTGTGAACCTTGCCCTCTGTCAAAGAGCACATCTTGAAGGTAGTTCTCAAAGTCTCTACACCAGCACTGCATAAGGCTTGAAGAACAGTAAAAGCTCATCACCTTTACAATCTCTTTTGGTCTGGAGAAAACCGTGCACTGTCAAACAATCTTTTCACTGCTAGCAGTGTATTTTATACTGTTACCACTTCTATCGTGAACATTACTCCAAACTCTGATCAACACGTTTTATTCAGATTTCTGGAGCCTTGCTTTATCTCATACACAAAGACATAATTTACAGTGCTGTAACCTTCTTAAGCTTGCTGGAAAGAAACCATTACACTTGAATTAACCTTCAGGCTGCTTGTCTTTGGGCCTCAAAATGTGAAGCTCACTCTTCAGCTTCACTTGATCCACAGTTTTTTGTTTAGACTGTGGTTTCGTGCATTACTTTCTGTTTGCTTCTTGGAACAAGTTGGGAGTCTCTCAACAACAGAAACCCAGTAGTAATCAGATGTCAAACTCATGCATGCAGCCTGAAGCCCTCCAGCCTTATGTGTTACCTGAGTACACCTTCTTTAGAGTCTTATGGTATCTGAAACAAATAGTAGCCTAAAAATTTCTAAAACTTCTTTATTCCACATTCTCGATTACACAGAAGTATGTCACCTTTCACACAGAACTGGAAAACTGGACAACCTTCTCTGTCACTGGCATTCTGGATTCTGAGTCCTCAGAGTTTTAGGTCAAATCAAGACTCCACAGCCCCAGTCCTTCAAAGGCTCACAGTCTTGTCATGGGCCAGTCTGCTCTGTCACCAAGACCTCCTGAGCAGCTTGAGCCCACGCTTGTGTCCAGATATTTCAATTGGGAGGGGGAGCATGAGATGAAAACAATTCCGAAATTTCCAAAGAAACATGGTAAAATAGAGTCCAATAAATTGAAATCTAGGAAGAAATAACAGAATAATGCAAACCACAAGACTTTATTTGTCTCTCTTCTGGTCAGCTCCTCTGCAGTAAACCCATGGTTTATTTCCCATGCCATAGGTCTCTGTATACAGCCAAGAAGATGACATTTGAAAGTAATTTAACTAGCATAATTTTATTTTATCCAGTGAATCACTTCTGCCAGTCTATTTATTTTTATGACTCCCTTCACCATTGTATATGTAAACCTCTCAAATAATTATAAGTTTGTCATCATAACATTTCTCCAAGGTAAAGAATCCTTATGACCTTATTGTACCTGGAAAACTGAGGTGTAGAAAAATCAGCCACATGACCGAGATCAGGTAAGAACTTTCAAACAGATACACAGTCTGAGTTTGCTGACTTCCCTCCTTTGTTTGTACAGGTTTGTGTATGTATATATACACACACATTTTGTTATTTTGAATGTTTTATAACTGTTAGATGACTGATTAATAGCATTTAATTCATTTATTTTTTTTAAAAATATGTGAACAAGTACTGCTGACAGACACACTGAATTGAGATTCTTGCCATATGAGTCACAAATTACATGTATTATTCAGAGGTTTCATAGACAGCGATGTGACTGCAGTTTATAACCCTGCTCTCCCAAGGGGCACACACTAATTTGTTCTGATGGAATCACCAGGAAAAAAAAGAAAAAAACAAAGTAGGAATTCATATCCAAGCTAATGCTGAGAGGACAGATGGGTTTGGTATCTGAACTTCCTCTGTTTGCTACTTTATAGGTCAAATACCTTACTTTGCTTCTTTATGTATTTCTTTGTATTTCATTACATATTCAATTGTCACTATTGTGATGGTAGTTGAATGCAAAAGATTGTATTCAAATAAAATAACCTCGTGGTTTTCCATTCTACTACAAACCAGAACATTAAACATATATGAAGTAGATTTCATATGGAGTTTCTAGGTCCTCTGGAAAGGTGACTCAAGCCAAGTTTAGCAGATTTATGGAGTGGTGCAAACATTTTTTTGTTGTTGAAAGACTGAATTGCCAAATTTAATGACAATTTTAAAAAAAAATCTGAATCAAAGTAAATTTGATCATGAAAATGAGTAATTCATAGAAATTTAAACAAACCAAAATGAAATTTGGTGAAAAAATGGGATACTATTTTCCAGTTCAGGACTGGTAACCTTACTCTCCAAAGGCTACGGTATTCAATTACAGTGCAGCGTAGAACACAGAAGAAGCTTCTCTACAGCTACAGTTTTAAGTAGCAGTTGTAACTGTTTCAATCTGAAACAGGTCAAAGCTGTTCTGATTTTTAGATCCACGCAGAGTCTGAAAAGGTCTGCAGGTATCCACATTATTCCCTATTCATGATGAGGTGTTTGGGTGCAGAGTCATTGTCTTTCTGTCTTTCTTTCTTTCTTTATGTGATTGGGACATTCTCACCAAAATTATTTCTAACCATCTCACTGGAGAATTAACCTAATCTGTGGTGACGTTATAGTTTTTATTTTTAATAAAGAGCCCTCCATTTTAGGAGCTATGTTTTGCTGCAGAGGGTCCAAAATGCCAGGTGGTATCTGCCAGGTGGTACCTACCAGGTGCTTATTTGTGGATCAACAACTGCTTTAATCCATAGACACAACAAAGATCTTTATCTCTCTGAAGACAATTTCTATTACATTGTAATGTGTCACGGCAGTAAGATCTATTCTTAAAATCAAAATATTAGAGCATTAGATAGTATTGCTGAATTACTAAAATATGCAGTTAGAGGATGAGTGTAATTGGTGAAATCCCAGCCTGGTTATCATCATCAGGAATTTTGCCAGTGAACATAACGGACTAGCAAATTCACCCATTTAAAGAAACAAAACGAATGAACAAACTCTTTTTTTTTTTTTTTAAACACTTTTTTTTACATGATTTTCAAAATGCAGAGTGATCATTCACTTTAACTCAGCATTCATGAGCCTCTTGGAGAGCACAAATACTCAAATTCAATCCCTAATCTCTATCTCCACACCCCTGGCTTTCTCTGAACCAGCCTCTTCAGGTTTTCCTGCTGAAAAGTCTCCAAATGCATACCACCAGGGCTTCAGCAGGAACCTCTAGTTACAGCATGTTCTGAAAATGGCTCACCCAGAGCTGGAAGAAGAGAGGAGAGAGGGTTGTTTATTTCCTTAGTGGCTTATTTCTCACATGAGAACCTAATTATTCAACTCCCACGCTGAGTTTATTCCTGTGAATACAGTAAACCTGTGCCAGTGACTGCAACAGAGAGATCCTGTGCTTCCAGAGAGTAGATCCTGGGGTGGCCTCTGCTCCCCAGGAGCACCTGTTGAACTGGGGTCTGCTGTAACCCTTCTGTAGTACAAAGGGAGGTTATATTATTGGGTACATTTTAATTCTTTCTGGTATTAGTCATAGCCTCAGTGACTCATCAATCTGGCTCATAGAGTGAAAGCAGATTTACCCTTTATAGGGCTTGGCAGTTGGCAGATGATTGTTTCCCCTCTGTGAATCAGACTTTTATTTATTTAGTGTAATCAAGAAGGAACTGTCTGTTTTGTGACCTTCTAGGTTAGTGAAAGGGAACAAAGGATTTCTCTTTATTATTATTATTTTTTGGCATCATGCAGTTAGCAGAACAATGCAAAACTATGATAAAGGATCACACTCTGGTTGGCTGGCTGCTTGGACTGTAGCTGCGTGTCACATTATTATTCCAGTTACTCTGAAGCTTTCTTTTACATAAGGAGAGATGTCCATTTTATTACAAATGAAGTAGAACCCATACTCTTTAGAATCAGATGGGGAAAATTATTCCCTTCCAGCAGATACCTAGATAACTGAAAGTTGCTCAAATCATTTTGATAAGCTCAACAACAACAACAACAACAACAACAACAAAAGAGAGAATTTTGCAACATGCCTGGCTATTGGATACGAGTACATCCTGACATATCACATTATATCTCATGTAAATTACAGGGAAAAAAATAGTCAGATGGCAGGTAGGGACTGTGGCAAGCAGCGCAAGGACAGCACTGCATAAGAGACCTGAAATACACATAGGGATTGCTAAGTGACAGCAGAACTAAAAGAAATTATTAAATTCTAAGACTAACAAACTATACATTATTAATTGGTTGATGCTTCTTATCCAGATAAGGAGAAAAGTTCATTTGAAATTTCACACAGTTCCTAAACTTTGTATGTTGTTTAGAGAAAATGGTTTTACCAGCATGAAGCACTCTAATTCATCCCCTGGTCTTGGCACTCTGCAGGCATTTTTCTGAGACCTGTGAATGATCTGCAATAAGTTCAGGGAATGCCAGCGAACATTATTCATTGCTGCAGCTGCATTTGTTACATAGTTTTCAAAGCTGGCTATTTCTAAATATTTTTCCTTTTTGATATTAGTGAAAGGATTCAAAGGCAGTAAAATATTCAGTGCTCAGTGAAGCCAGTGTATGGATGTTCCACAAAGCTATGTGGAATGAAACATCACCAATATTAGGGTAAAAAAAGAGGTGGGTTTTTTTCAAGTTTCTTTAAATATATTTTCAGTAGTGTCCCCTGTGGTAAGCAGCAGTGGACCTCAATGTCCTGGTGGGGTGGGCTGGCTGTATGCAGGGTGGTCCTGCCATGGAAGGCCACAGGCCTCCATGGAGATGGTGTAGGGGGTCTGAACATTGCACCCAATGCACCCAATGCATGAAGGCTTCTTGTCCTAGTGGCATTTCTGTGCTGCCACACTGTGAAGGTCATAAATGAGTTGTTTTACTAAAAAACACAGTTAAGGAAGAGTATATTTGGAAGAAAAACTAGAAAAACTAGTTTATCAAGCTACATACTTCCAAAGGTACATTGCAGAGTGGTCCATGTTTATTTTAAATCAACACTGTTTAGGACACAAAAAAAACTTCAGCTCTGAGATGGGGAAAAATGTGTTGGGGTGAAAAAAGCATGGCTACCTCAGTTTAATGGGAATGAAGACATTACCACAGTATCTCCCACCAAAATTTTTCTTTTTAAGCAGATCTTACTAAGGTTAAATATCCAAATTGAGAGTATTTTACAATAAATAGTATGCTTAGCTTAGCAGTGTGTGGTTAATGAGTTACATCAAATGATCAAGAGTTGTTACAGGTTATTCATTGGGACATAAAACGAGGATAAACAATCATCTCCAGGTAATTGTTTCAGTAGAAGGTAAGTTAGTGATATCATGACTTCTCTTTCACCAATTGTTTTTTATCTTTTAAGGGCAAGATTAAATAATGAAAACCATTTCTGTTGATCTGAATTCAGAAAGGCATAATTTTACCTGAAAGAAGATGCTGTTTCTGTTGGGAGTCACTGGATGTCTGAATAGGCCTTTGAGGCAATTCGGGCTCACATTTGACTTAAAAGAAGACTTATATAAATGCTTATCTTGAAGAATATCACATTCTAAAATTATTTTCTTTGATCCTGATAATACCATGAAACACCAGTGTGATCACAATTTTAGTATGGCTTCACCTGGAATATTCCCAAAACAAATATTCTTGAATTTCATATTGCCAGATGTGAGGTAACCTCTTGCAAGCAAAGTGATTGTGAATACAACTGGACAAAGAAGAAAATCACTTGAAAGGCACAGAACTGTGTTTTGTTCTCTCATTTTTTTTTTCCTCAGAATAATACTTCTGACACCAGTCAGAGATATGAGAGTGAAAGTAACACATGGAATTAGTTGCTTGTGTTGCTAGGCACTGTGTAAAGATAAAGTAACTGAGATAGTAATGTACATCATTTCATCATGGTTTTCAAGATTTTTAGTGTTCTGTAAATCTTTTAGCTCATTTTCTTATGCTATGTAAGAGTCTCTACTATTGCTTAATAAAAAGCTATTATTCACATAACTGTGCAAAAAAATCAAAGNNTCTTAAATGTTACAACTTTAAAGTCAATCTCACAGTTCATTTGTGCTTGCGCTGGATTTGAAGGACTACCAATAATAAGAAAAAAATGAGCTCTTTGCCAGACAAACCATTCTGCCTATCTATACAAGATAGGTAGGTGGTAAGGGAAGTAAACTGTTGTTATGATGTGGAAATTAAGCATAAGGAGATTAAACTGCCAGCACTTCTGACACTTAGTTTCATAGATAAGGTCAAGAGAGCCCAAGAGATTGCAGAGGTAGTCTGTAGGAGAGCTGGGAACTGACCCTGGCTATTCCTCAGGAAGAGAGACAGGGCAGCACTCACCAGCGCAAAAGCTGAATCAGCTGCAAGTCTTAGTACTTTCTTAATAAGAGTCTTAATAAGAGTCATGAGCTGCCATGACTATCCTTGCTCCTGTCTCTTTACTATCCAAAAATACTTCTTCTTTTCTACCTTTCTGACCACATCGATCAGATCCTGAACATATTTCTGGTTTTCACTCTGAAAAGCACCTGTCAGAATGAAAAGTTCTCAGCAAACACAAACTGCTGTTGGAGGAGGAAACTTGGTTATAGCCTTCTATTAGGGCAAGCATCAACATCAACTGCTGAAGCCACATATGTTCCAATGTTACGTTGGTAGAAACAGCTAGGATCAGAGAGGCAAATAAAAACTGAGAGTGTGACATGGCGGAAAAGGTTAGAGGAGGCTTCTTTTAGAGCAACTGCTCACTGTAAAAAAGAGAAAAGTGGCCTCTGTTGTTCCTTACTGATGTCAGGATAACAGGATTTTCATACATTCTTTGCAACCAAACTGAATTTCCATTGGGAAGTACCTGACATTCGAAAGGCAAGAACCGAAGGCAAGAACCCAGCAAGATCTATAAACATGTGTGAGCTTTCGAGAAATAAAATTTATCATTCCAAATGTACAAAACGTTGCATAAACATGAGAAGACCATCTACATGTAATTTATTCACTACAAGGTGAAGGAATAACTTTGTGTTCAGTATACTGTGCTCAGTTATAACTGCATTGTGCCAATCTTTAAGACTAATGTACAGTTTATAAATTCTGTTACAAGGGCTAAGGCTAGGCTCTGCTCACTATAAAACATATTTCTATATCAAAATCAAGGAAATAATCTTAAAGTTCTCATGAATGGGAATTTTGTTTCAACAGTTTTGTTCCGTTTGCTTAAGCCATTGGTATGTGTGTGCAACTGCTCCCAGATAACAGAGGGTGTGAATCTGAAATAGTTACTAATTCACCAGCTCTTCAGCATAAGGGATAAAGATTTCTATGTTTCAGATGAAAAAGCCATGGGTTTATTTCCAGGTCTTAACCAAGATAAGATCATACAGACTTGTCTGAAAGTACTCTCTTTGCAGAGAACAACAAATCACCAAGGATGGACTATATATGAAATGCCACAGCCTTCACTATGCTCTGGAGAGTGTTCTGAGGAATAGACCTTGCTACGAGTGCTTCATGGAGATCCTGCCCAGTTGAAAAATTACATTAAGAGTATTTTACAACTCTTTGAAGACCTTTATTCTTCATGTGCTTTATTTCAATAATCTGAAAGGGAAAAAAAAAAAAAAAACCAAAAAAAAAAAAAAAAAAAAAAAAAAAAGAAAAGAAAGAAAGGAAAGGAAAGGAAAGGCCCACAAACAAACAAAGCAATCATGTACAGTCATATTCCCATGCCTGCATATTGTGTGGTGAAGAGCAGACTGAGGTGCTGATGATTAGGAGGCAATAAAGACAGTAGAAGTAAATATTCTGCCAG
>VWYK01020921.1:0-12272 GCA_013399775.1 Semnornis frantzii | reverse complement strand
TTACTTAAGATATTCTTAGAAGCTACAAAACAACTGTCCTTGTGCATCTGCATTTTCTTTCATAGATACACTGGAGTCTAACCCTTCATCTTCACATTTAAGAGGAGGACTGATGACAGTCATATTAGGGAAAAGAATGAGGAGACTTGTTTGTGTTTAAAAAAAAAATAGAGGGGAAAAAAGTATATATAAATATATAATTATCTGAAGGATCCTTGTTTTACTTGATTTTTTCAAGTATGAAGAATGTCTCATTTTATGTTGATCCAACTCGGCACTGAGGTGGCGTCCAGGAAGAATTTTCCTGTGGTGGCCTGCCCATGCCTACCCTACCTGTGGGCTAGGAGGTTTGTTCCTCTCTGATAAGAAGAGAGTTGGTTTGACAATTGTGTGTCACACAAAGGAGACACTCTTGGAAGAAGTATGCATGCAGTCCCCTGGCACATTGGGCTGTTGATGTAATTGGTTTATGCTGAGAGGAAAAATTCTTAATACAGTGTAGTAGGACAGCAAACCACAATCAAAACAGTTACATTTGTACACAATGTGAAGAAGCTAATTTAATCTTCAGGCAAGTTTCAGAGGTCAGGTCCTTTCATCTCATTGCCTTGTCTTAGCAGAGGCACAGCTCCAAGGGAGAGTTCTGTCCTTGATCTCGAACTCCTTCTCCAGGCAGCCGCCAGACTGCCTCTTGAGCAAGAAGAGACTCTCCTCCCTAGACCTGGGGAATGCAAGCACAGAGGACCTATGCTGGAATTGTGTTGCTTAATCATCTTTAAAAGCAGTTCTCAATGATTCAGTGCCCTTCAGGGCCCGGGATCTCCTTTTTTCCTAGCTGGGCTTGTGTACGTGCAAGGATTTAGTGAACTAGAACATAGGGAAGCTGCTGCGGTTGGCAAGAGATGAGGGGAGAGTTGTGTAAGTTTTCAAATAGGTGGAAGATGGCACTATGGAAGATGAGAAGGCTGATTTGCTGGTGTATGAGATTTAAAGGGAAAAGGAGGGCTGGCAAACCAAAAAAATGGCAGTCTGCAGTATCTAAGTGCCGCATCTTGAGTACTGTGTTCGGTTTTGGGCCCCTCACAAGAAGGACGCTACTGGAGCATGTACAAGGAAAAGCAATAAAGCGGTGAAGGTCCTAGAGCATGTCTTAGAAGGAACATCTCAGAGAACTGTGGTTGCCTAGATAAAAGGAAGCTGAGGGGAGTTGTTCTTGCTCTCTACAACCACCTGAAAGGAAGTTGCAGAGAGGTGGGGATTGATCTCTTCAATCAAGTAACAGGAGATAGGACAAAAAGAAATGACCTCAAATTGCACTGAGAGAAGTTTAAGTTGGGTATTAGAAAGAAAATTTTTTGCCAAAAGGGTTATCACGCATTGCTCAGGGTAGTGGTAGAGTCCCCATCCCTGGAGACATTTAGGAGTTAGTACACATAGTGCTTAGGAATGTAGCTTAGTCAAGGATTTGTCAGTGTTAGGCTAATGATGGGACTCCGTGATCCTAAAGATCTTTTCCAGTCTAGGCAATTTTGTGTTTCACTCTGTAAAACAAGACCTGAGAAGAGAGGGGAGGACAGAAGGATGTGATTGGTCTGAAGCCACTCCACTTCCTCAAGACAAACGCAGCTGATTTCCTTTGGTACAGTCTGAGTAAAGCTGAGGTGTGTTCCTAACCTTGTTTAGGACAGTGCTGTCAGAAATACTTGTGAATTATTTGTCTTCCACCTGATTTTTAGGATGTTCTACATGTGTTTTGCTCAGTAATGTGAAAAATGTGACAAAACTGTGAAAATTGAGCTGTATGCTAGCCCTGGCATTCTCACAAGCAGGAAAACAGAAAGCACTGGTGCTAATAAAACGTACATCTTCCCAGAGTAACTTCCACAACGCAGGTGCACACAACTGCTGCCCAGTGATGTTCCTCGTGAATGTGACATTCAAAATATTTACATGAGCTGCTGCTTTGGAATGTCTCACTTAGCTTTGGGGTGGTGGGAACGAACAGCTACAGTGGCCTCTGCCACCTTGCTGTCAAGTGGGTGGCTGTAGGGTCTCTATCTCATCCTGAGTTTTGCTTTCCAAGGAGTTTGTTTAATGCTTCCAATTATTGATAACGTGTCAGCCAGCTTCTACAGGAAAGTCAGATTAATTCATGCAAAGTGAGCTATAGGTGTATGTGGCTGAAAAGATAGGAACTACTATGTGAATTGAAAAGAGAGAGATTAATTCAAAGACAGGACACTACTCTCATTTCCCAGAATGCACATAAATGAGGACATAGGATTCCATTAAATGACCTGGGAGTGAGAAATAAAAAAGTTCTTTTAGGCTTAACCTCATATGGGAAGTTCTTGTTAAGCAATAAACACCATGGGAACCCCTTGTCTTTCAGGTATTCAGGCCTTCACAGGGTTGGACATTTTGAGACCTTTTAAATTTTTATTTCATACACATCCAATACTTCTTTCACAGAGAGAGACAGGAGCTAGTTAGCACATATAGAAAGATATATTTGAAAATAAATGACAATTTTGTTAATGTTCTTTTAGGTCTTGTAGCTTCCTTGAGGAAAACGAGAGCATGGCAGCAGCAGATTTCCATCCTTATGTCAGAATACTCCCATTATTGCATTATTTTTGCTGACACACTCTTTTGAAACCTCAGGTCAGCAGAGAATTTTAGAGGAAAAGTGATTAAACATCCTTAGCTGTTCTGGAGTACTTATAGTGCAGTTCTTTTACATTAGTTACAAGACAAGAATATTTAGTTTTTAGTCTCCTTCATAAAAATCCAAAGATTGTGCAAGGAAACAAGACTTTTGAGTGACTTGATGGCCTCTGTCTCAGAAGGAAGATTTATTTTATCATATGGATATGTTCTGCTGCATTTTCCATTATGTATAATGTAAAAGGTTTGGTTATCACTTGAAATGACGTTCTTTTGTTTCTCTGACTATGTAAAGCAGTTAATAGTGGTAGAAAATATATATTCTGAACATGTCCAGTGTAAGTGACAGCGAGACCCAAAAGAGTTTTCTTGAAGACTTCATTTTTTAAATGTAAGCAAGTTACATCAAAATAAACCCAAATATGAGTTTAATGCATATTGTCATCTAAGTAGTTTCTATCCATTACAAATAATCTTACTCCATGACATACGAAAAGTGATTTGTTCGTTTTTGACTAAAAGATGGCCTAATTCATTATGGGGTGAGCTTTCTTGGCTGTTACCTTACTGCAGAGTTTATCCAGTGGCAATACTGCAGCAGCTGCTTGGTCTGCCCGTGTTTCAGGCTAAGAGGAAACTGTACAACTACTAATGAATGCTATTTGAGTAAGAAGATTAGAAGCATGGGAAGCAATGTAATAGTGAGATTAGTTGAGAGGTTAATGCTTCAGTTTTCAAAGTAATTGTCCTTATTTGTTAATACATTGCTAGGGTGTAGTCTTGGTGTAAAGGAAGTGAGGAATAAGAAACATTGAAGAGAGTCAAGAAATCTAAGAGCAAATGGGGAAAGGAGAATGCAGAGCCCATACAGGCAGATTAGATGGATTAGAAGAAAGGTATTTCAGGGAAAGGGACAAGATCAACGAGGAGCAGGTCAAATGACTCCTAAGAAAGATCCCTGAATAAGCAGTGGTGCAAGTGCGTCATGTTTTGATAGTGACCAGGAGATTTGTAGATCAAGAAGTCAATCTATTGAATGGAAGAGGTGAGTAATGGTTAACTGTCATGATAAAGGATGTGAGTTATATTATTCATCTCAATTTACCATGAAAGTAGTTACATGGATAATTCTGGATTATCAGCATTAAAGATTAAGGTAAAATCCCGTGTGATTGATCTCAGCAGAATATTTCTGATCAAGTTTTCAGTATCTTATTAACCAAACTGACAGCAAGAAATAAAGTTGACATTTTAAGATCCAGAGCAGTATAAAGATTGCTTAACATTTACAATTCTAAGCATCCTAGTTTTTAAAATAAAGTTCAAAGAAACCTCAGATTTTAATTTTCCAAATTATACCTGCCTTAGCTTAAAATCTGTTGGACTTCACAGAATCAACCAGATTGGAAAAGATCTCTGGGATCATCAAGTCCAATCTATCACCTAACCCTTCTGATTAAACCATGATGCTAAGTGCCTCATTCAGCCTCATTTTAAACACCTCCAGGGATGGTGACTCCACTACCTCCCCAGGCAGCCCATTCCAATGGGCAGTCACTCTTTCTGTGAAGAACTTCTTAACATCCAACCTAAACCTGCCCTGGTGCAGTTTGAGACATTGTCCTCTTGTTCTGTTGCTGAGTGTCTGGGAGAAGAGACCAATCCCCACCTGGCTACAGCTTCCTTTCAGGCAGTTGTAGAGAGCAACAAGGTCTCCCCTAAGGCTTCTCTTCTCCAGGCTGAACAACCTCAGCTCCCTTGGTGGCTCCTCATAGGGCTGTGCTCCAGCCCCCTCACCGGCCTTGTTGCCCTTGCTGGACACGTTCAAGCACCTCAACAGCTTTCTTAAATTGAGGGTCCCAGAACTGGACACAGTACTTAAGGTGTGGCCTAACCAGTGCTGAGTACAGGGTCAGTTGAGGCAGAACCTCCCATCCTGAGGTCAGTTAACGTGCCAGGAGAATTGGATATTTTTCCTTCTCATTTACTGACTTTCTGTGGCACATTACTTATCGGTAGTTTTGCTTTCCTTATTTGTCTTTTGAGTCAGAGAATGTCTGGCATTATCCGTATTTACTTCAATTATTAAAGATCAACAAGCTTGCTTTATTACTGTTTTTCTAGATTATGCATGAAAGTGACTCTTTGAGAGATGCCTTTCTAACATGGTTGAGATGCTCTAAAGCATTAGAACAGCAATCACTCCAAACTAAACAAAGATCTGCCATTTCTGCCCTGCTGAGTTAAGGTTAACTGGGTTTAAGATTCCTGTTGCTGGATAATATCTTTCCCCTGATTTTTTTATTGAAGATGTCAGACACTGATCAAGTGAATAAATTTCCTTAAAAAGTTTTCTGTAGTCCTTTCTGTCAATGTACTGTACATTTATAAGGGGCTTATGAAAAGTTAGTAAATATCTGTTTAGCATGTATGCAGAGTAGCCTAATTAGTGAGGTATAGATAAAAGAAAAAAACAATGTGGCATGTGGATGCTTAAATGGCCCTCCCATTCCACAGATTTATTCAGCAGCTGGTGGCAGGAGGGAAAGGATGTTAGTGGAATTGGTAACTTTGTTACCAGAACATAAAAAAAAATGCCCAACTTCCTGTGTTGTATTCTCTCCTGAAATAACTATTACAGTCTTTCAGTTACACATATATAATTTAAAGTTTGTAGTATACATATTTTCTGATTTTTAAGATGATCTTGGAACCTCATCAGTCTAATGGAGTTGATATTTCAAAATGCTTTTTCTTAAGTTTTCTCTGTAACCTGTTGACAAATTAAAATAAAAGCTAGTAGCAAGCTTTTATTTATTTTTATTTTCTCATATAAAAGCTTCTGATAGGTCATGGCTTGAGGATACGTCATCCTTGTCCAAACTCAACAGCAACCAGGAAACCCCTCTAACAACAAAAACCTCAAACATAATAAAGAATTTTGCAAATTACAGCGAGATACAGTAGACAAGAAAATCTGTTAATAATTTAAATTCCATCCTTTTGTCTTACATCATTTACCATAGTGTGAGAAGTGGAAAAACTCCCTTAAATTTCTTCAGTACAGCAAATAATTGCACGTTTTATGGTGGCATTCTTTAAACTTATTTTGCCTCCACTTTTTTCTTTCAACTTTAGAACTGAGTTGCGCGGTGTGACAAGTGACCTAACATGCGATATATAGAGGGAGGCAGAAATCACTCAACAAAAATGTTGTACAAGAACATATTCTTTTCAGTGGAATATAATATTTAATCAAGGAAAGTGTAACGAAGTTGGAAGTACAATCAACAATAGGAAGACCTGGCTTTAAAAGGGTGAAACATTTGCTCTTTATAATTTGGCGTCCTTAGTTGCCAATACAATTATTTCCAATAATTTCAGCCCTTTCTTAATACGTTATGTTGTGAAAAAGCAATTACTGAAAAAAAAATACTCAAACTGAACTGGTAATTTTCATTCAGGGACACAGTAATAAGTTGCATTTGACTTGTAAATGGTTCCATGTATATAAATACAAAAAGAGAAGCTGAATTTTGAATTATTTTTTTATGTTACATTAATGAAAAAAACAAAACAGAGGCTTAGATGAGTAACTGTAATTAGAAAACCTTCAAAAATTAATAAATAGCAACTTGTTACTTACCATAAGTGTTCTTTATAATTTGCTTCAATAGTTTTGCAAGGAGTCAAGCTTTTGGATTTTTACCTGCTTCTACAGGAGATATTTTTGTGACTTCTGCTTTGCTGTTCCATATGTTTCACAAAGACAGGACATTTATTTTCAGTGCTTAGTTGCTTGTTTGCTGATTCTGTCTTCAAATATACCTGGAGTCTCCCATGAGATTCGAGGGATGCATGTGCCAGGTGGGATGCTGAGGAACCTCAGGTTAGGCACTCTGAGCTTTGGTGTAATTGATCTTCTGCTTACCCTTCTATGCGCTTCAATTTCCACATTGGCGCTTGAGTCCTGAGGAGAGTGAGCAAGCCAAAAGCTGGTATGATACAAGCCTTTCCTGGATGATGAGTGTAATCATCTAGCACTCTGTAGTAATGTAAATTGGGTCACCTGTATCTGGTACTTTTGAGGGGCTCGTTTGAGCAGCTACTTGCTCAGCCCACTACTAGTTGTGAAAGCAGTCTGGTTTTAACTCCTGTTACTTCTTGTACTTCCCAGCGGGACACACTATTGCTTTTGTTTCAAGTATATTGAGGGCTTAGGAGTGAAACATCAGGACTGACTGTCCTTTTTGAAAACCCGAGCCTTGAAATTTCTTCCAGTTGGTAACTGCATTGGCTTTTACTGAAGTCAGTGAGAACTACATAGGATCGATACTTCCAGCAGAACCGTGTGCTCGCTGAAAAAAGGAACCCTTTGGCTCAGGCACAAGAAACAGTGCAGGGTTCAGGTGCCGCAAGTGGCTTTCTGACTTCTCACTTCTACAGATCACCAAGAGTATTCCCTACTCTTGCTGGGTGGGTATTTTCCTTTAGAATTGTCAGGGCTGGAAGGGACCTCAAGGATCATCTAGTTCCAACCGCCCTGCCATGAGCAGGGACACCTCACACTCGATCAGGTTGCTCAGAGCCCTGTGCAGCCTGGCCTTAAAGACCTCCAGGGGTTGGGCTTCCACCACCTATCTGGGCAACCTGTTCCAGTGTCTCACCACCCTCATGGTGAAAAGCTTCTTCCGGCCATCCAATCTCTCCACTTCTAGTATCTGTATCTCTCCGTCTGAAGTTTGTAAACATGTATTGCTACAGAGTTATTTGCATCTCTTCTATTTTGCTGCTGCTTGTGGTTAGTTATTAAATAATTGTTTAAGAATGCTCTGATTCAAGCTTATCATACATGTGAGGGCTGGTTTGATTTTTGTTGATAAATGGAAGCTCTTTTCCTTAGCAGATTGAGACTGAGCAGTTGAAGGGTCCGAAAACAGATTCATCGTAATGAAAGTAGTAAAAGCAGCAGTGCTCAGGCTTTTCTCCTCTCTTCCGTGTGGGAAACATGACGTTTTCCAACCAGATAGTGGGAATGTTTTCTTTTGCAGGCCTGAGTCATTTGTGAGGAATGCTAAGATTAATGCACAATATGAACTGCAAAAATGGAAGCTTGCTTGTGATTTTTTTTTTCTGTTTCCAGCAAAACTTCAGGTATTTTGGGTGGCTTTACTACAGACTCAAACCCAATTTTGTTGTGTAAAATCTGTCCTTGCCTTTAAGTGGTGGTGAGTTCAGAAGCTGATGCTGCTCGTCTCTGTCAGACTTAGCTTTTTTAGAATGTAGCAATTAATCTTTCTGTTTGCCCTTATGTATTTTGTATGCTGCTGCAGTTTACAGAAAGTTTTCTGATCTTTCAGAGCTGTGAACCAGGGTTTTTGTTTTACCAGAGTTACCTAGATGTACAATATCAATTTAATTCAATTTTGTTAATTTTCAACATAATATTAGTTATATCTAACCTGTAACAACATCTGTTCTGAAATTACATTTATACTTAATACGGGATTCTCTAAAAAAGATTATGTCCATTTTTTTCTTTCTTAATTAAGCATTGAGTATTATTGAAAGAATTAGTCTTAAGTATGAAAAAAAAAAAGGAGAGGACTGGTGAGGGACTATTTACAAGATCTTGCAATGACATGATGAGGGGTAATGGGTTTAAACTGACAGAGGAGAGGTTCAAACTAGGTGTTAGGGAGAAGTTCTTTACAGTGAGGGTGGTGAGACACTGGCACCGGTTGCCCAGGGAAGTTGTGGCTGCTCCTTCCCTGGAGGTGTTCAAGGCCAGGTTGGACGAGGCCTTGAGTGACCTGTTCTAGTGGGAGGTGTCCCTGCCTATGGCAGGGGGTTGGAACTAGGTGATCTTTGAGGTCCCTTCCAACCCAAACCATTTTGTGATTCTATGACTTTTATCTGAAATGAATAAACTGTTGAAGTAATTTTACACAAAGCAGTAATACAAAAACAAATTAGAGTTCCCTTGGTCAATGCACCTTCATTTGTAGGAGTTTTAACGTGCTAAGATGAAAGTCCTCAGAACAGAAAGGAGTGAAAATGGCTTTTTCTCTGTAGTTTGTGAATAACAACATGGTCTATGTTACTTTTCCTAAAGGACTGGCAGCAAAGCTTCAGGTATCTTCTTTTGCACTTTAGCTTAGGCATTGTTTTCCAGGACTAACTGCAATAGCTTTGTCCTGCTCGAACGAATGCTGTAACTTCTGAAGGTGCAGAGGAAATGCCTGGCTATTCTCCTGCCCTCCATGTGCCCCAGTGCTGCATCGCAGAGAAGGGAAAGATGGTGGCTTAGAGGTGACAAACCTGGCACTGGGCCAATCTGTATCTTTCTGTCTCAGGCTAAAAGAACATCATTCTGGAGAGCTAGGAGGAAGAGATGGAGATGTGTTGAATGAGCATCACTTGGTATGGTTGCGTGCAGGTACTACTGCTGTCCATCAGTGGCTGTGTGCCCACTAATGCCCGTTGGTTGTGTTTTCTTCATGCTCGTATGGTTGGAGATGTAATTATTCCAGTCAAGACTATAAAAAAAGAAAACTAAAGATAGCTTCCACTTTAGATTGCTTCCTCAGAGAGGCGTATTTTTCATGAATACATGTAAAATCCTACTCAAGGAAATTTCTGCCATGTTCCTCATTTAAGGATACACATTTACCCATGGTTCCTGTAATATTAAAGGGCAGAGATCATATTGCAACTTTTTGGGATTCTTGTTCTCCACTGTGATGAGCAGTTCATTGCAGGGAGAAAAGAAATTACAAGTAGTAGTAATGCTTTTGAAAGTTTGTAATTTCACTGTATCAATGAGAAGACCTAATTAGTAATTGAAAAGATAATTAAAATTTGACAGACTGCTGCTGAGTTCTGTATATCACATTGTCATTCTTTTTGAATAGTACATTATTTTGTTTGAATTATTCATGGCTTTTTTTTTTTTTGCCTTTTCTGCCGCCTTGAATCTGATTGCGTATTTCAATTCTCATTTTCTAAAGCTTTGAATTTTTCTTTGTTTTTGACACCCTATTTCATGTCGTGCTCTTCTGGTTTGCATTTTCCGCTTTTCCTCTATAGGTCTCAAGCTCTGACTGTTGCTTTTCTACTCAGTCTCATACTGAGTACTTATTAACTTCCTGTGAGTTGTTCCCTTCAAACATTAAGTGCTTGCTTCTAAAATTCTTCATGATCCTTCTTTTGTTTCTTTCTTGTTATAACAGAACCAAGACTGGTTATTATTCCTCTCTACTGATGTAATTTTCTGAGACTCTTATATTGTTAGGTTGAAATAAAGGCAAGCATATATTTTGGTGTGCGCCACAAAGCTATAATGAATTTTAAGTGTGAAAGAGAGAATCTTCCTCTTGACTCCAAGGGTCTGAGGATCTGGCAGACTCCAGTTTCTTGGGAGAGCTACAAGTCACTGAGTTACAGAGTACCCTAATACTAGGGACCTCTTTGTTTGTTTTATACTTGCACCGGTGGTTGGTGATGTTTCTTCACATTTTTGTGTGGCGGTTTGTTGTTGTTTTTGGTGGGTTTGGTTAGCTTCACAAACTGAGTGATTGTAACCTAATTCTGAGGCAACATGTTTACAGAAAAAGCTATACTCCATGTCATAGAGAGTGGGATTATCATTTGTCTCATTCCTGGAGACTTAAATACTGTTATGATTTGGGAGTCAGAACAGTAGAAGCAACACACACAATCTGTTTGAAGCAGAAAGCTCTTTTGTTGTATGAGGAGCTTGAACAGAACAAAACTTTGAAACCATACAAGATTTTCTTCTAGAGGTGTAGCAAATGTGTAAAGGATACAGATCTTGTATTTATATGTCTACCTAGGAGGAAATTTGGACAGTTTAGTCTTGTGTTTGCAAAACGTACGTAGAATGTGTGTAGGCATTTCTATATTTCATAGTGGTAGTTACAATTTCTGGGTTGGATATTCTTTAATGTTCAGTGAGGAGCTAAATTTACAAATTTACATCCTTGGCCAGTTTTGTGTACCACTATTTGTCATATGAGTGTGATTTGCACAGAACAATTCTCTTGCTCAGAATAACCCTGTTCATGCTAATGCTAAAGCTGTACCTTAGCTTCAGGAAGCACACTGTAATTGAATTCCTATGGAAACTGTTAACTCAGCAGTAGCTCAAGCACTTTATTGCAAAGAGGCCTTGATTTCTTTAATGCCAAGGTAGTGTTAGAGCAACACTTGATTATCCAGAGTTTACAGCACAGATCGTAATCTAGTTCCTGGACATTAGAATACTTATGTGAAAAATAGGAAAAGTATAGTTCACTTCTTATAATGATACTGTTATTTTTATGGCTAATAGAATATTCTCTGTATGCAATTTTAAGTGTAGTTCTGTGGGACCCGAATAGTTAATATTAAACAAAGTTGTTAACACCAAAAGCTGAAAAGCCTGAGACCGCTGTAAGAGGAACACAGAGTGATATTGCATGAATAGTATGAATGGGAAAATTCCCTGCTTTGTAGATTCAGTATGATGTCTGCATTTCCAAATGCGACTGTGTTGCCCTACTTTAATTAAGAAAAATAATTTCTCTCATTTTCAAGCTATGTTTTAGAGATAGTAGCATTTTTTTGTTATTATTATATTTCTCTTTTTCTTCACCCTACCCTCACCCAAACATGGTAGTCTGTAGTCTTGGATCTGAACAGTCCTCTTTGAATTTTTTTACTTGGATTTAGTATTGTTGAGTTGTAAAAACTGACAAGTAGCAAACAGAAGATCTTGGGTACAGTGTAATTTGGTTACTGAAGATTCTGATGTACATCTGCTTGGTTAAATAAGGGTATTCTGATGCATAAACTAGGTCTTAAGTCAAGCAAGCGTGTTGTATACAGAAGCCTTACACTAAGACTTATTCCTTTCAGAGTGAAGGAATCTGCAAGTTATTCAGCTGTGTGTCCTTCCAAAAGATACAGCAGCACTTCTCTAAAATAAATTTATATTCATAAGTTCTTCTGTTCAAATTTGTACAGCTATGGCAGTTAAAATAATATGATAGTGCTGAGCAATTTGCTTCTCATTTGTTTAACTGAGGATAGGATTCAAGCTTCGTGTTCTCAGTGCCTTTCAATGTGATGTATATATGATTAATGTTGGTGAGTCACATCTGATGGGAATTTTAGCTTTTTCTCATTCAAAGAGGTAGGGAGACTTTCTGCTCCTCCCACCACCAATTTAAAAGTACTGCAGGACACAGAAAGGAGAAGATACAACCCCAAAACCCTGAAAAATTACCCTGCTAAAGGAAGCAAGGAGATAAGCAGTTGGTTAGCATTTGCTGCACAGGTGTCTGCAAACCAACTAGGACAGCTGAGGTTGGGAAAAAAGTATTAAGTAGATTGTTACTCTCTTGAGAAACCAAAATTTAGCTGAACGACTAGTCCAGAAAAATGGGAAGGAGTGTTTGAGGAGGAAATAATTCTGAAGGTGCAGAATGGCAAATCATGAAGTGAATCCTGTAGGGGTTAAGCATAGGAAGTAGTAGAATCCTGGAGACCTGTTTATCCCCACGAGAAGTAAGCTGTGGAGAATATAATGCCTTATGTACATA
>VWYK01020914.1:87999-152328 GCA_013399775.1 Semnornis frantzii | reverse complement strand
GAAGGGTCTCAAACACTGGAACATGCTCCCTGGGGAAGTAACTCCACCACCATCCCTGGAGGTGTTTAAGAGACACACAGATGCAGTGCTAAGGGACATGGTTTAGCACCAGACTTGGCAGTGTTAGATGTTAATTGGATTTGATAATCCCAAAGGTCTTTTCCAAGCAAAAGGATGCTGTGACTCTATATGTGCCAGTAGGAGCTGGAGCACTACCTAGGACAGACTGCCCTGGCCAATGCCCCTCCATGCTCTTTACTGATCTTCTGCTTTAGCATCTTTGTCAGTGACATGGACAGAGGAAGTTTGCAGCTGGCACCAAGCTGTGTGGCACAGTCACTTGCTAGAGGGCAGGGATCCATCCAGAGGGACCTGGACAGACTGCAAAGCTGTGCCCGGGCCAACCTCAGGACATGCAACAAGGCCAAGTGCAAGGTCCTGCAGCTGGGTAGGCACAGTGCCAAGCACAGCTCCAGGCTGGGTGGGAAATGGCTGAGAGTAGCCCTGAGGAACAGGCCCTGGGGGTGTGGGGTGAGGAAAAGCTCAAGGTGAGGCTGCAGTGTGAGTGCAGCCCAGACAGCAACTGTGTGCTGGGCTGCAGCAAGAGCAGTGTGGGCAGCAGGGCAAGGGAGGGGATTGTGCCCCTTGCCTCTGCTCTCCTCACACCCCAGCTGCAGTCCTGGGTGCAGTTCTGGAGCTCCCTTTCTTCTCCCCATGTTGGAAGCTGTCTCCTAACCTTCCTGCATTAGGCAGCATTTATGTAGGGCTTTTCACAGTCACAGCCACAGCCAGGCTGGCAAAGCCCCTCAGGAGCACCAAGCCCAACCTAGAACCCTGCTCTACAAGGTGCACCTTAAACCATGTCCCCAAGCATCACATCCAAACCACCCTTAAACACAGCCAGCGTGGGTGACTCCACCACCTCCTTGAGCAGCTCATCTCAGTGCCTGAAATGAGCAGAGCCAGTCAGAAGAATGTGTCTGAAGGAGGCCACAGTTAGTGGAAGTGAGACTCCATGATTCATTTGAACGTATTTTGTGTGGCAAGCAGTGGGTCCAGCTCCTTAGTTTGATCCTTGTATCTATTTCCTACAGCACCTGCAACAAACAAATTAATGCAAGTACTGCATGGAGACTTTGAGAATTAAAGTGACATTAATTCTCCATTTTCATCCACCCTATTCATAACAGCTAATTTGAGACAGTAAATGAGTGAGGACAAGTCCTACCCAAACCCCCTACTCTGGCATTCACTTACAGAGCCCACGTGGAAGCAACCCAGCTTTCCAGCAGCAAAGAACTTCAAAAGCAAATGAAGGTTTTAATTTATTTTTTATTACTTATTTTATTTCAGTTATTCGCTTGGGATGACGGAAGAGGTCTCATCTGTGTTTGCAGTGTTTGAAAAGCGTTGCCTTTCTGCGTGCAGCTATGAGGTCGTTGTGCCTCAAGGTGCTGTGCCTTGCATCTCCTGAGGCTGCAGCGCCGCCGTTCACCGCAGGCAGCTGGACAGAGGAGCAGAGACAAACCCACCCGGACACCGTCCGCTGCAACCTGCTGGGAGGCAACCTAACAGAGAAGTGCTCCCTCGGGCAGCACTGCACTGCCTGATTCTCCGGGGCTCAAGCGACAGACGGCAGTGGGGCAGCCTTGTGTGCAGATGCACTCAGCTCCAGGCCTCCCACGGGATCTCAGCCCCAGCTGGGTGGAGGTGCCAGCCCCGTGCCACGCCAAGGGACTCCATGCAGACGCCCTCCAGGACACCGCAGGAGGCAGTTGTGCTTTTGGAAATTGGCCTCATTTGAATGCTGCCAAACGTTTAAAAGACAGAAGTGATAAACACCAATGATAAAATGTTGGCAGGAGACAATCCCCAAGCATCAGCACTCTCAGAATCCATTGCTCCCAGGGCCGTCTCTACCAGCTAAGGGCTCCAGCCCAGGCTGCCTGCCTGCAGTCTCCATTCCAGACCACTTTGAGATCCACCCTGCTGGAGCTGCATTTCCAACTAGCTGAGAAGCTTACTCATTACTTACTTTGGGAATTACTGGTTTCCAAACTGGACAGAGAATTTGTGAATCCATAGCCAGAGCTCCTGAAGGTCCAAGTCAGGATCAGTATAACAACACTCCTGAAGTGTGTCAAAGACAGCTCCCTTTCAGCTCATCTATCTTCATCCAGCCCTCTGCCAACAGCAGCCTGGCTCCTCCAGGCTGAGTCAGTGAGCTGCAGCTGTGCATGCTGGCTGCAGGTACAGTTACTCCCAGCCCCGGAGGGATGGAGTTCCTGCAAGCACTCAAAGCTTGCCTACTTCTCTTAACATAATCTCTTGAGCTTCTGTTCCCTTCTAGGGAGAGAGATCTGCTGAGCACTAACAAACACCTTGCATGTTTTGCCCACTTCTGGGTCTCACACAGTGACCCATAGTGACAGAGCAGTGGTTTCAGACTTTGTGCTCACTTAAACCTTCTGCTGACTGATTCTCCAGTACACCCCAAAAGGCCTTTGCAGCATTTCTTAGGTGCTGACATTCAGTGGATACTTTTCTCCAAACACAGGATGCCTATGGCAGGGAGTTGGAACTGGAGGATCTTTGAGGTCCCTGCCCACCTAAACCTATGATTCTATGATACTTTTCCACAGTCTGCCTTCAACTTTTTTCAATACTGTTAAAAAATAATGGAATTCTGAGCAGACCAGAAGGATTGTCACCAAGAGTCTGGTCTGCAGTCACCTGGAGTTTCCCATGACTTCATTTGAAGTTCTGAGGTTGGAGGAATGTTGGAAGCAGACGTCTGAGCTGCAGCTCAGAGACTCAGGTATCTACAGATGCACTTTCAAAGGCTTTCTTGAATATAGGTTTCTGAAACTTCTAAGTATTCTGATTGAGGTTGCAGTCCCAAATTTCTGATTTTTTTGGTGAAATGAGTAACAAGGTTTGTCCCAGTTTTATGGAGTAGGAGGTAGGGTCACACCAAAGAAGGGATCTGGGAGATCTTGGACTCCAGAGCAGCCTGCATGGAGTTGCTCTTCCTAGCAGCGCTGGAGTCCTGCAGTAATTGCTTTTTGGCAGCCTGGGAGCTGGAGGGGAACTAAGCACTCCTCAAAACCTCCCTAAAAGCCTTTCCTGTGTTAGAGCAGCATTCATGAACTGCCAGAATACAGCTTTGCAGCTTCAACAAACTGTCAGATGCTATTTCCCTGAAACCTTCCTGACCCCATCTGAAAATGATGGCTGCAATGCAAATCTGTTGTATAATGCTGGGAGCAATCCTGTAGACCAGCCAGCAGATTTTTTATCCACCTTTTACCCAATCAGTTCCTGTACAATTTCATATCTGCAGCCAACACACCAGCTGGTAAGACTACCTTTTACTACAGAGGTGGTCACAAAGACTGGTAAGACTACCTTTTACTACAGAGGTGACTAGGAGAAGGAGGGGAAATTTTTTCAATTATTGAACTTATGATTAAACCAGGAAGGGACTTTTTCACAAGGGCTTGTAGTGATAGGATGAGAGGGCATGGACTGAAGCTTGAGGAGGGCAGATGGAGACTGGAGAGTAGAAATACATTTGTCACAGTAAGAGTGCCAAGACACTGGCACAGGTTGTCCAGGGATGCCTTGGATGCCTCCTCCTTGGAGGTGTTCAAGGCCAGGTTGGATGAGGCCTGGAGCAATCTGGTCTAGTGGAGGTTGTCTCTGTGGCAGGGAGGCTGGAGCTAGATGGCACTTAAGGTCCTTTCCAGCCCAGATCATTGTATGAACCTATGAACCTGCAAAGATGAAGCCATGTCTAGCCAGAGGATTACACAGTGCAGTTGGGCACAGCCTTCTCTTCTTCTACCAAACCACCAAATGGTGCAGGCACCTTGCACAGCACAGTGCCCAGCACTGACTGTAATGCATAACCCTGCCAGTGCCCCAGCAGAGAGGAGCTTGCTCAATGAGCCTTCAGTCGCAGGATCAGCCCAGGCAGAGCAGTGTGCTCCCAGCCTCACACACCCCCAGCTGTGCAGGGCACCAAGAGGCTCCTGAAGCCCTGGGGCTCAGCTGGCAGCAAGGGCAGGTTGTGAAACAATTCCTTATCCAACACACTTCTCCCTTTTCCCAGCCAGAAAGCTGGGATGTTGGCATGTGCAGAGCAGGGAGTGCTGCAGGCTCTTTGACCAGCTGAGAACCTCACATCTCTGGAGCCCTTGGCTTCAGTCTACCTCCTCAAACCCTCTGATTGTTCTTCCACTTCAGATGGGCACCGTTCACACGAACCCCCTGCAGTGCTCTAAGGTCCTGTGCTGAGGATCTGCTGTCTCCTCCTGTGGTGACCAATCTGCCTTGGTCTGCAGTGTGAGGAGGCTTAGGCATCCCAGACCCTGAGTGCTCAGCTTGCCAAATCTGTGCTCTGATTCCTCCTTCAGTGAACAGCTCAGGGTTTACACAAAGTGAAATCACTCAAGTGGAGGATACCAAAGCAATGCTTCAGCTCCAACACCTTGTTCTGAGGAGGAATGCACCCAGGATGCCTGCTTCCTGGGTAAACGTTCTTCTAGCATTGGACTCTGCCTGGAGCTGCTCCTCTTGCTGCTGGGGGACTTTGCCCAACAGAGGGGGCTGCTGGTGGGCTGGGATACCAGCAGGGAGATGTGACATCTGCCTCCCCAGCCCCGCTCCAGAGGGTGTGGCCTTGTCCACACAAAGTGAAGGCTGCAGGGACCCCCTGGCAAATTCTTCTTTGGAATTTGAGTCTGCACTCCGGTTCTCTTTGAATGTTGTTTGGCAAATTCCTGCTTAAAATGGGTGATAGATCTAAAAAGACAAACCTGTGCCTGTGGGGAAGCTCATGGAAACTCCCAGGCACCACAGAGACAGGAGTGCTTCACGGCAAAGCTGTTATCAGAAAATTAACCATTTTTCAAACACTCTATTTCTCTAAAAAACATCATGTGTGAAATCTGAGCCTTCAACAGCAGCAACACTTCCATAATGAGGGCACTCTTTGTTTCTTCCTATCGTGCTTATAAAGCCCAGGCCTTGGGAGCAGCCGGCAGTGTGCCCAGGTGGGCAGCAGAGCCAATGGCATCCTGGCCTGGCTCAGGAGCAGTGTGGCCAACAGGAGCAGGGAGGTTCTTCTGCCCCTGTGCTCAGCACTGCTCAGGCCACACCTTGAGTGCTGTGTCCAGTTGTGGGCCCCTCCAGTCAAGAGAGATGTTGAGNTGTTGGCAGAGAGAGTGATTGGCATTGGAATGGGCTGCCCAGGGAGGTGGTGGAGTGCCCATGCCTGGAGGTGTTGAAGAACAGCCTGGATGGGGCACTTAGTGCCATGGTCTGGGTGATTGGGTAGGGCTGGGGGAGAGGTTGGGCTGGGGGAGCTTGGAGCTCTCTGCCAGCCTGCCTGATTTTGTGATTCTATGGTTTTATGGTTCTGTGGTTTTGCCTTGAAACCTGGAGCATTGCTGGAGGGAAAAGGCTCAAAAGGATGCATGCAAGAATGAAATCCAAACAAGAGGGGAGTCTGTGAGTGCAGGGAAGCAGACAATGCAGCACACGGGCTACAACTGGGAACACTTCATTTAAGATACTGTTAAAATAATTTGCATTTTCCAAATAAATGTTTGTTTTTCCCCATTCCTTCCCCTGCAGAGGAAAACTTGCTCTCTGAAAAATAACTGAATGAATGAATGAATAAATAAATAAATGTCCTCACAGCTATAATTCTAACAAAATACCTTGATCCCATGGGCACTGGAGTGAGTGCATGCCCAAGGCTGTGTTTTTGTATGCCGGCTGTAGACAAAGGAAGCAAAGTCCTCAGCAGAGTCACAGGAGTGGAGAGCAGAGCTGCAGCTATGTTTGCTTGCCTCTTGCTGTCAGGACATTCAGGCACAGAAAGCAGTTTCCCAAGCAGCTATTTTCCTTGCACGTTGATGAAAAAAACCCAACCAAACCAATCCAAACCTCTCTATTTAGCAAAGCCATTCGGATGAGCTTATGGATTTGTTCAACAGAGGCTTCTTGTGAAAGGCTTCTGCCTCCAGCTTCCTGCACTGAGCTTTAACTGCTGACTTTTGGTTGGGTTTTTTTGGTTTGTGGGGGGTGGATTTTTTGTTTTTCACTTTTTCCCTTCTGCAAAGTGCTGGCAGAAGCAAGCAGCAGACAGCACTTAACTGGCAGGTGTTTTTCACATAATTCCAATGCCCAACATATATTTTTACTGTGAGATCATCCACGTCCTGTGTGCCTTTCAGAACTATTTGACTTACCTCAGCAATACTATAAAGTATTTTTTTTTTTTACCTGTATTTTTAACATGAGGCAGCTTCTTCTGTGACCTGCCCATACATTGTGGGTTGGACTCATCTGAAGGGTGGCTGGCACTCATTTGAGCACAAATCTGGTTTAGTGTCAAAGGGAGGGATGGTATCAGGTTGTTTGAGGACTGTCACTTGCCCTCTCAAAGGTCTGATAGTCCTTTAATTCTTATTACTCTTTTTTTTTCACTTAAATCTTTTTTGTTGGGTCACAATCAAGTGACTCTGTCCACCTGATAGGCTCTTCTGCTTTTCTGTCTGGTGTTTCCATCTCCTATTTCCCCTTGTTGATGTGCTTGAGCTTGTTCCCAGTGTCTTGAAAGGTACAGCTCAGCAGGCTACTAGGGTGTCTTTGAGCTTCAAGCTGTTCTTTAATGCGCTGCTAAGTTCCTTTGAGACATACTGGATCTCACAGAAGCACAGTGCTAGAGATCATCTTACCTAATTCTTGCTTTTCAGGCATTGTGATGTTCTCCCTAGAGCTCCCAGAAAACACTTTCCTTTACTCCCACCCATCCTTCCCTCTTCCCATCCCCTCCTCTTCCCATCCCCCTTTCTTCCCATCCCCCTCTAAAGGCTCTGTGTACATTCTCCTGCTGTGTGTTTACACTCCCATGTCCAGTATAAAGAATGTGCCCTTAGGGTAATTAACTTGGTTTTCTACAAAAGCATCACTGCCTCCACATTCTCCCCTTTCTTCAACCCTGATTTGGGGTTTTGAATTGTTTCTGTAATAGTGATCTTCTCAGAGGCCAGAAGACAAATGGATGAAGATTCACAGTGAGCTGTAAAAAGTGACCCTCAAAGGACCTGCATAGTTCAGTGGCTTGGCAACTTCCTACACAGAGAACCTTGGCCCACTTAGAAGCGACAGCAATTGTCAACCACTGCACCCTACAAAGTGAGGAAAATGTGGTCTGTGTTACACGGTGTGCTGCATGCCCTCGGGAAGATGTCTGCTAGAGTATTTAATGCCCTTAACACAGTCCTCAGGGCACAGAAAGCAGCTCTCCCTGTTGCAGTTTGTATTGCAGGAGTGCTGTGAGTTAGCAATGCCAAGGACCTCCCGCGGGTGATTGGTGTAATTAGACCTCAGCAATGTTTAAAGATGCTGTGCCAGCCTAGTGACAGTTGTCCTTTGTTCTGTTAGGCAACAAATGACGTTGCATGAGCTGAGTGATAACAGTGTTGGCAAATCATACCTTTGACAGGAGGCACAAAGGAGAGAGCTGGGTGACAGAGAAGGGTGAAGGGAATGTGGTGGGTCTGGGGCTAGATGGGGCAGGAAGGTTTCTGCAGACTCATGGGTGCCAGCCCGAGTCCCCACGGCGATTCTCTCCTCCGTTTGCAACATGAAATGCATCTGCAGGGGCATGGAGCTGGGACTGCAGGAGCCCAGTGACTCTGTCACTTGCTCCTTATTTCAGGAGAAGAGAAAACCCATCTTCTCCTAAAGAACCTGGAGAGCACACCTTGCTGAGAGGAGCGGAGGCACAAACAACTCCTCCATGTCCTGTTGTCCTCGTAAGCGCTGCCTGACTTAGCAGCGAGCGAGAGCTGGGCAGAGCTTCCCTGCAGCACTCAAACCACACCAAACGTCTGTGTGCCAATGTGACCAAGGCTCAGAACTCAACCCACCTTCTGCCAAAGTTTCGCTGAAGCTCATGAGCATTCCTGTGTCATGAGGCAGGTCACTGAGGAAGGCTGCACTGACCTGTGCTTTTGAGGGGACACCAGGTAAAGTCTCTGGGGCTTGCACAAGGGTAGGTGAAACTTGGTGGCTTTGAATCTCTGGGTTCTGACACCAGCAAAGCCAGAAAGGCAGTGTTTGCATGGATTGCATGGGCTGCAGTCAAAATCTAGGGTGAGTAGACAGGCAAAAACCTTTTGAACAACAGGAGAAGATTGGCAAAGTGTTTGATATCCACAGGGTTTGTGAGACGATAACTGAAGTATATTAACTGTGAACAGTTTGCTTCTGGGGTTGGTTTAGGCTGCAGTGCATGAGAGGTGAATGAAGATACCCAAAAGTTCCGTGGCCAGAATATCAGATGTACCTGTGAGCCTTGGTAAACTGCCTAAGGAGTGAGAACAGCTCATGGCAAGTTTCCTGACTGCACCATCTCCTGCAGTTGGTCCTGCAAAAATTTCACTGGGAATTGAAGAAGCAGAAAAGCAACCGAAGGGAGAACTGCAGCCTCCCAGCACTGAGATAGTGTGGAAGGGCTTGACCCAACTCTGGTCTGCATCTTAGCTATCTCAAAACTCCTCCAACAGTATTTGTCTGCAAATCTGTGAATGTTTTGGGTTGGGTTTTTGGGGTTTTTTTGGTTGGTCGGTTTGGTGTGTTGGGTTTTTGGGGTTTTGTTTGTTTGTTTGTTTTGTTTTTAGTTTTTTTTGTTTGTTTCTTTAATGCTAAAATACTCTTCAGGTCTTACTCTGGTCAAAAACCAGAACAAAAAGCAAAACAAAACAAACAAAAAACCCAAACAAACAAAACTGAAAAACAACACCCAAGCAAACAAACAAAATAAAACCCCACAAACCACATCCAAACAAAACAAAATCAGTCTCTCCACACTGATATCCACCTGAGCTGAATTAGGAGACAGCTGTTCAGCATCAGTTCGTACTGGCCCCAGTGCCCAGTGCCTGTTCCTCACTACATACATCATGATTGTGTGTATTTATGTTTCTCAGCATGCAGATACCAGCCAAGGAACCTGCTGCACATGCAGATCCCATAGCTTCCCAGGGCAACTTCCAAAGTCATGGATACTACAGAGTGCACCAGACTGGGGCACTGCTCTCACCAGAGCAAGGAAAAGCATCGAACACCAGCTGAGACCTGCACTGAGCTTTCCTTGCCTGTTCTTCACCAGGGTGTTTGCCTAACTGCATTTGTATGAGCAAACCTTTTTTAATATATTTTCATTAGTTCAGGAGGTTGTTTGCCATATTAAATGGAATAGGAACCATGGGAATGCCTTGCAGAATAAGCATCCTGCCAGAAGGAAACAGCACCGAGCCTTGTTTGACAGCAAATAATTCCCTTCCCTTTTACTAGACTCTAACACATATGAAAGTACCTTGATCTGGCTAACAGAAAGGTCTAACAGGAGTATTGCTCTCAAGTTTGTCGTGAAATTAATTTCCCTGTAGCATGATAAGTTGCTTTTGTACTTCAGAAATATTCCCATTAAAAAAAAAAAAAAGAAAAGTTTATTTTCCGACTTTGATCTAAACCTCCTTTTTGAATCAGTCCTGTAGTGCAGTCAGTGCTGCAGACTCAGCCACAATCCAGCATTCTGGAGGCTGCATGAGGCACTTGGTGCCATGGTTTAGTTAGTTAGAAGGGTTAGGTGATAGGTTGGACTCGATGGTCCCAGAGGTCTTTTCCAGCCTGCTTAATTCTGTGATTCTGTGATTTTGTGATTCTGTGATTCTGGCTTTGAGCAGAAGGAGCCTCAGCTTGGCCTCCCTCTGCTCTCTTACCTTCTGTCAATCCAGCAAGTGGGCAGTGAATACTTGTCCTCCCCATCAGGCCAAGGGACACAGTTCAGAACTCCAAATAAAAAGGATCCTACAAGAGGTTCCACTGAAGGATGCTGCAGTGAGCAGGACACCATGCCTGGCTGGCAGCAGCAGTGAGGGGCCCAGGAGGGGAGTCGAGTGACAAAAGTGCAGGATTTGCCCCTGCTGAGGTGTCGTTTTTTTAAGTTTAATGCTGGAACATTAAATGTTGAAATTCACAGGCTTAGCAGCTCAAACAAGCACTGTCCCAGGCAAAATGAATTACTTTGACAGTCCAATTTTGTTCTGATCTGACATGAATTGAACTTTGCCTCAGATGCACAAGTGCCTTAGAAACATACACACAAAGAGCCCCAACAAATCCACTGTTCCACCTGAGCTGACGAAATCTTTATCCTCAAACCCTCATTCTTATATTTTTTTTAATGTATTACTGAAGAAAAATGTCTGAAGATGTAGACAGCAAGAGAAAAATAAATTAGTTATTAGAAAGCATGAAAGAGCCAAAGGAAAAGGCATCATGATGCAGGAGTGCAACTGGGATTCACCAAGTCCAGAACTTGGCACCCAGCCTGAGAGTGCCATTCGGCGCACCCCGTGCATGTCTGTGGGGACCCAGCTTGTTTAACTGACCTCTAACCTGCTCCTCCTCAGACAAGGGAAGCTCTTCCCTCCTCCAGACCTTCTCTGTCACCTCCAGGGACCGAGGCATGGCCTTGGCAGTAAAGACTGAAGCAAATCTTTAGCTTTAAGAGCTAAGACAAATGGTCTCGCCTCTGTGAACATCCACCTTTCCAATATCTGTTTTGTCATCTGCCTTTCCATTTTCCCTGAATTCATCAATTTACCAAATGTTAGCCTGAAGTGGCTGCTGCAGATGTGGGTCAGAGGCTTGGACATGCTGAACAAAGGCAGGGACTCATCCACTTGTGACCAAGCACCCAGGATGATGTCCTGCAGTCAGGCTGCATGGCAGTGGCATCACTCTCGCCCACAGACAGTTCCTGATGGGATGAGATTGGATCTTACCCCCATCTCAGGCCCATAGGAGCTGCATTAAACTTCTCTTAGATGGAAATAATTCATTCCAGAGGCCCATTCATCTGGATCACCAGAGCCAATGATGAGTATCCAAGACCTGATTAATTAATTGTTAGGTATTATGCACAGCCTTTATCTATTTCTAAACACATCTAACATCTGCCTGCTGAAAGCTGTTCTGTACTCCCACATTAAATGCTGATAAGGCACAGCTAGTAAAGGGCAAGAGAAACTCTCAGCAGGAACAAAAAAGGGAAATTCCATACATGAAAGACTAATGCTACAGGATTTCCTAATGAATGTTCTGAATGCTGGATCTTTTAGTGGTTTCAACATAATGAACATTATGGTTTCTGGCCACATATATCCACCCCCACCCTGGATGTGTTGTCTGGACTCCTTTTTTCATCACTGGAAGAGAGAGGTCACTGGAAGAGACACAGCAAAACCACATAAAGTGGGTGAGGGGCACTGTGGCCTTCTCACCATGGCCTCCACAGGGTACTGAGGAGAGCTGACTGCTGCACACCTACACTGAGAGCAGAGGGGTGACTGCCAGGCACATTTTTCTGAGTATCTGCAACAGACTTGTGTTAACTGTCCTGGGTCTCATGGGTATCCCCCATGATACTGTGACCAGCGACAGGTAGTCGCAGCCCCATGGGCAGTAGGAGGTGTCAGGATAAGTGGGACCAAGCAGAGAGCTTCTTGTCCTTCAAAGAGAGACCACAGGCATCTACGCTAGGGTGGCAGTGCCTCTGTTCAAGGGCCTGCATTCAGGGACGGGCCCAGGCTGTGTCCTGCACCGCCCTGGAGCCTGCAGCGGGTACGTGGAGGTCATGCGAGGTCTTGGCTCCTGCCCAGGGGATCCATCCAGGACATTTCCAGGAGTTTCCAGGAGAGTGATGTTCCTGTTAAGTGCTTCCAAACCCCAGTTTTAAGCAAAGTACCTCGCAGTGAGGATTTTTCTCTCTGAAAAATGCAGAACTGAGAGTCAATTCCTTGAACTGCTGAACTGAGAGATATTGTTGTTGTAGCTTCACCTTCTGCTACAGGTTTCACTACCTTCTCACTGCATATACTTTCAGTTAACCCTTTGCATGTTGTCTGCCTTTGTGTATTCTTAAGGTCAGCTCAGGTTGCTGTGATCTGTTTTGTTCCCAGCTGTTTGTTCATACAACTTCTTCCTTATATTTGGCACTGCTTTTTTTTTTTTTTGGTGGGATGTTTTTTTTGTGCTCACAATTGGTCATTGTAATATTAGTGCTTTTGTGGACTCCTCCTAAGTATCTCAATAGCAGCTATCCAGTGCATCAGATACAGTGGCAAAACTGTGCTTGTGTGTGCACAGCCATGAATGCACACCGGGATGGAAGGTTATGAGCTGCTCAGCTGCCAGCCAGTGAAGTGCAGTGCCAAGAGGGCAAGAGCTGCACCACCTCTGGTTCAGCAATACCATGGGATGAAACACCCAACACTGCAGTTCCAAAGAGAGTTCTGGTAATTCAAAGTCTCTAGGGACGCCATCAAACACAGCAGCAAATCCTGACCATGGCTGGACTACAAGTGTGGGGCATCTGAGCCACTTCCAAACCCAGACACCTACAGAACGTCTGAGCTGTGGTCTCCCATGGACCTCAACCCCAGTGCTGGGCCAAGAGCTGGTCAGGCTAGCACCAGACCTGCTGGCTTGGGTGCTCACAGTCTCTCGTGCTTCCAGACATCCTATTCTGGTCAGTGGAGACAGCAGCAGAGAAGAGCATAAACGCAGGAACTGCTCAGTGTGCAGTGGCAGAGCAGTGGCAGTGCAGTGGCAGACAGCTTTGCTCCTCAGCCCCAAGCAGTTTGCATCCATATTTCCCTTCCTCTAGGCCTACACCATTGCACATGAAAGTCAGAGACCCATGAATGAAACAATACTAACAGATCCTTCTCCCCCCTGGCACTCAAAGCCAGTTCCTCTACTACAGCAGAGCTTTTGAGAGCAGAACTCTGGTGTAAGCAGCACTGTTATCACACACAGCATCTGCTGGGGCAGGCAAAGCATGCTGCTGGGAAAGGGCACGGGGCTGGCTCAGCAAAGGTCAGCTGCACAGGCTTTCTGGCTCTGAGATACGTGAGAAAGGATGGCACCATCTGGGGCTGTAAATAACTACATGCTGAAGAATGAAACCTTCGCTGTTGAATCTGAGAAACCCAAATGTCGAAAACTAACTCAGTTCTATCCTGCAATTCTTGCCAAAACGTTTGTTAAGAACTCAGAAACTCCTTTGCTCTCTTAGTGTTTGTCTTCAGTGGCTTGCACTGTGATGAGCTTGGGTGGCAGAGATGCAGTCTCTAAATGCTCTTCCAGCTGCTGCAATGTGATCTGCTTTATGAGCTAATCACAACTTGAATAAAAGGGTCAGGTTTCAAGTATAAATATAAATAAAACACCCTACACGGGATTAGAGACTCATCTGTTGTGCAACTAAATACCTGGAACAACAGCCCCTGACGGCAGTCACATCAAGATCTTCCTGTTCCTGTGCTCAGGTGCTGGCTAAACACATTCACTCCTGCCAGGACACCACTGCCGCCGCCGTGCATCCTGCCGGTTGGGAGTGCTCATGTAGCCTTTGCCCCTGTGAGAGAAATGTAGAGCAAGTTCACTTTAACTGCCTTGCCTGCTCAGGGAGGCTTTGAGAAATTGTCCTGCTCATGCAGAGGTGTCCTGCACCTGTCCGTGAACCCTGACACCTGGAGCCAGCCCCTAGAGGGCCTCTGAAGAGGCTCATCCTGGTGCAGCATAGCATAGCCATGCACATGGGGCTGGGGACTCAGAAATGAGAGATGTTGCTAAAAAGCAGTTCTGGTTCCCCAAGGAACACACCTCTCAGGCTTACCTCTGCAGAGGAAGCAGGGAGCTCAGAACAATTAGAATCATAGAAACAGACAGGTTGGAAGAGACCTCCAAGCTGCCTCAGTCCAACCTCTCCCCCAGCCCTGCCCAATCAACCAGACCATGGCACTAAGTGCCCCATCCAGGCTGTTCTTCAACACCTCCAGGGACACTTGGACACTTGGTCACTCAGTCATGTTACTTGTGAGCACAGTGATTGTCCTCTTCTCCAAATATGTCCAGATATACACTAGGAAAAGCATTACCACATGGTTTATCCTTCCTCTCCACTAAGCCCTGGTGAGGCAACACAGGGAGTGATGGATCCAGCTCTGTGTGCTCCGGAAGAAGGAAAGGCCAGACTGGGGGACCCATCCCTGCCTGTCCCAGAAGAAGGAAAGTCCAGAGTGGGGGACCCAGCCCTGCCTGTCCCAGAGAAGGAAAGTCCAGAGTGGGGGACCCAGCCCTGCCTGTCCCAGAAGAAGGAAAGTCCGGACTGGGGGACCCAGCCCTGCCTGTCCCAGAAGAAGGAAAGTCCAGAGTGGGGGACCCAGCCCTGCCTGTCCCAGATGAACTTGGTGGAGCGAGTGCAGAACAGAGCCAAGAAGATGATGGCTTGAGGTACCTTCTTTAAGAGAAGAGGCTAATTGCTGGCACTGTGTTCAGCCTGGAGAATAGAAGGCTCCCTTGCTGAGGTCGCTTTGTCTTGGCTGCCAAGACTGGCCCCCAAACCATTTCTTTCCCAGGCTATGGCACCCTTCCACCTGACAAAGATAACCATTGGTGGTGTTCAGGTTTGAGAGGTACCACAGCCAGGTGGGATTGGTGTTCCCCAGGTTGGTCTCTCCTTACAGACTCCAACGTGCAGTCAGACCCAGCCAGCCCCAGAATGCAGGCAGAGAGCCAGCTCCTGCAGCCTCCTGGCACCTGAGAGTAGCAGCAAGAAGACTGAAGGCTTCTTGTAACTTGCTCACAGCCCACCTGGGTGAGAGCTACTCCAAATAGGTGAGGCTGGGGCAGAAGCCTTCTAGAGCAGTGGACCCCAGGCTTGCTTTTCGGTGTCATTATTTCACATTTGCGTTCAGACTTCAGTTACTGACCTTATTAGCTGTGCTCTCAGCCTTTCCTCAGACGGCAGCTTCCAGCCCTCCAATCATGCTCCTGGCCCTTCTCTGGATGCTTCCCAGCCTGTCTGCATCTTTTCTGTACAGTTGTTCAGTTCTTTAAATCCTTTGTAACAGGAACAGATATAAACACACAATCTTTTTGTTGGTGCCCACGTTTGTGTTTTACCTCATGTTATTGTGTCATACCATTGGGTTTAGGTCTCCTTTTTGGGATATTCAAAAAAAGACTCCAGAAAGATTATTCACCACAGAGATGAGTCCTTCAAACAGCATAGGTAATGAACATAAAAATACTAAAATCTCCTCCCTTGCTGCACGAAACCTCGAGGGAGTAAATGGAAGCTAATGGATCAGTGTTAATGTCTCCATGTAATCTGGAAATGTAAATTAAAGAGGAGTAACAAAAATATATTTGACTCTAGGGGACAGCTGACAGTGTTTTTATACCTTTCCTTGGCTTCACATCAAATTAGGAACTTGGTAGAACTAGACTGGATGTAGAGTGCAAAACTGGATTTCATCCTAGACTAAAAAACACCCAAATTGGAACTGATACAGAGAGGTAAAAAGTGCCACATTAGTTAGGCAAAGGCAGAGGAAGATCAGAGCCTTGTGACAAAGCTTGTTCATAAACAGGACTGTTGGGAAGTGAACTGTGGACAGTTGATGTCAAATCTGAGCTTCACCTGAATTAGATATTGAGAGTCAAGCCCTGAGTAACCTCGGGGTGCTGGACACACACCAGGGCAGTGTCCTTCCTCTGCAGCTTTAGCCCTTGTCTTAGCAGCAAACCTCCTCAGGCACAGCAGCTTGGCCTGCAGGACTCCTTGAGAAGAGAGCAAGGCTCAAACCTTTCTCCCTTTGCCAAGTCCTGCCCTTAGCAGAGTGCCTGTTTGTTGATCTTGTTTACTCACCTGGTGCTGCTGCTTTGCCCTGCAGGCTGTCACCAGGGCACTTGACTGCTTTCATAGCAGTGTCTCTCCCCATTGCTAATCCTTTTCAGGTCACTAACGTGATGGAAATTGGGCGCTCTAGGACGATAAGGAAGCAATTTGTCTTCGTGCTGCTTTGCACAGTCTCTGATATTTCCTCTTGAGGTTTTCTCTATAGTTTGTTGCAATTAATCTCATTTCATTTTTCACTTAAGTTAAACACCATCCTCTAATTTACAGTTATAGATTCAATGCTATTATTGTTTCCACGATTGTACAACTGTTCTCCTGAGCTCTTTCATGTGGAGAAAACTTATCTAAACTTCAGGCAGAAGCCAATTCACTTTGGAATATTTCAACTGTGGTTCCTAAGAGGCAGGAGTGAAAAACAAAACGGACCTTGTTTCTGTCTCTTCAGATGAAAAAATAGCATGCCTTTATTTCTCCCAGTACCTACAGTGGTGGAGGAAAGACAGCAGCTTTGGTGTGCATTCCTAACATTTCCTTACTGATTTTCTTGCCTCCCTGTCCAACACATCTTATGAACACTGTAATTCACAGGCAAAGGTGCAGCACAAACTGTCCCTTAATTTCTTCAGAGAGGTGATGTTCCCCAGCTTGTACTATGCTGATGGTGATGCTGATGCTAATGATGTTTGCTGACGATCAGACACCGAATGCAGAATGCCCTTTCTGCAGTGCTCATTGCTAGAACAAGGTCCCACACTTTCCAGGTCCAGAGCCCTGCATGGAGATGGAGGGTGAATATGTGCAGTTCAGGCACATCAGCTCAGGGAATGCTGACCTGGAAACCAGGCAAGCAAAGTTCCCCAGGGGCAGCCCTCACCTTGTTTGCACGGCTGTTCGTATCTAGTCAAGTAAATGCCACCAGGGTAGTCTCCCCAGGTGGAAGGGGTAAGGGCAAAGTGGTCGAGGTTATTTGCAGGAGATAAGGACCTGCTTTTGCACTTCTGTCTTCTCCAACAATTTATTTTGTACTTCCTATGCTCCAAAGCAAAAGGCTTCAGCCTTTACAGTGGCTCTCTTGTCACCACATCCGTCCCACAATGCTATCACCCCATCTGCTCTTGTGTCACCAAGCCCTCCTCCCAGCCCTGCCTTCCCCTTCTCTGCCAGACCGCTTGCCACCAAGTCCTTGAAACCAGTCCCCTTCTCATGCCACGTCTCAGGCCAGCAGCTTCTTTCCACATTCATCCCTTTCGGTCCTACTTCCTTCTGCTCCACAGCAGCACCCCTGGCAGCCAGCCTCAGCCACAGCGTGATGCCAGGTCTTGCTTGGTCCATTTCCTCACAAGGAGCAAGCCCTAGAAGTAAGACCCCATCCCTTCACAGCACTTCCAAGAAATACAGATATAGATTAGAGTGCATCTGGTTCCTATGCCAGAGAGAACATTTCCATGCACAGCAGGTGCAGGCGCCACCTTGGTGTTCCTCGCCACCAGCTTCACCTCTTCCAAAGTTGTCCTTGTCCTGGGCTGAAGAAAGCAGGATTTCGTGCCCAGCAGTACAGTCCTGTCTGATCCTCTTTTTTTCCCTCCAAGAAGAATGGATTTCTTTGCAGGAGCAGCACAACATTAATCTTCTGACACTAAGAGCTCTGTTACCGTCGGTGATAACCTTTGCTTAGCTTTTACAGTTATTAATATTCCAGTCTAGAAAGTAAATGCCATAAATCACCCCAAAAGTATTTTTAATGTGCCAGGACTTTCTTATCAGTTTTTAAGCTGTGTCACCAGATTAATCAATCCAGCTTTGCTTTTTTTTTTCCCCCTTCCCCCTCTGTCTAGACTTGTGTTATTATATTTTAATAGCTTTATCCATGATGGATGGATAGGTAGGTGTTACTATGCCAGCACATAGATGCAAGTTGGAGCATAAGCATCAAATCAGACACAAAATATCTCTTAAGATCAGCATTGTTGTGATTCGTTTTGTGTGTTATTTTTCTCCTGTTCTCTGCGACATCAAAGTAAAAATGCTGTCACCTTTCAGACCTGCTCCCAGCCACAGCACCACCTTGCACAACTGCCCCTGCAACAGTGAGTCTCTGTTCTTGGAGGGTTTGTTCTGTACTGAGTACCCCAAGACTGATGCTCTTGCTACTTCCAAGCATAATGTTGACAGCATACAGATTGTGAATAGGATGAATTCCGCAGCACTCTTACAAATATATTCACCATTACAGTGCCTCTGCACCACTTGGACCAAACAGCTCTTCTAATTGCACTGAACTGCCACAGCACAGCGAAGAGGCAGTGAGGCTTTGGACTCCGACCTTGCAGTTAAGCAGTGTGAAATAGGGAAGGTGCCATGAGGCTGTAGGGAGCTGGAATGTTTGAGAATTCACTGCACTCAGAACAGGAGATGTCATCTCTGTCAAGCGTGACTGTGTTTTGGTATTCCCAGGGAAAAACACACAGTCCTTATAAAACAAATGCTCACTCCCACCCTGCCCAAGCACCAGTGAAGCTCTGGTACTTTGGGTAGGGCAAATATCTTGGGATTTATGCAGTAGCAGGGGTAAAGCTAGAGAAAAATAAAGTGAATCCAGAGTTGCTTTTGTTTGCTAAAAACCCCACTGCCAACATGTTGACCTAGCCATGAGGCCATGAGGAGACCTTGAGGGATGAACATTTAAGGGGTACCTAATAAACTCACTGCAGATAATCCATAGCTGTATGATATTTTCCACCAGACATATGTTGCATGTCATCAGTGGCAGCGTGGTGGAAAACATTTCCTCCTGCTCCTACCTAGTTATCAAGGATTAGCCTGAGACAGTCCTCGTGGCCTCACCATGTTTTGTGAAAGCCAAGGACAGAAAATGTTTTTCCTTTCAACAACTTGTAGCAACACAGAAAGAATCTCCAGAATGACTTTCAGAGGGACTGTGACATTCCCTCTCAGTCTGTGTCTTTACTACCCTCATGGCACTGGAGTTAAAGGCAAACAATGTCCTCCCTTGCAGTGAAGTCTCGGAATGGAGGACCCTGAGCAAGCCTCTGCCAGCCTGGCAACTCACGTCCCTGGCTCTGCAGCACTCATTGCAGCCCATCCTGCTAACCTCTGGGTGCAAGCAGCAACCAGGCTGTCAGGGAGAGAAGAGGCTAAAGGAAGCTGTGAGTGCTTCCACCAGAAGGCAGCTCTCTGGTATGGACTCTGTGTCCCAGAGCCCTCGGCAAGCCCTGGTGAAATGTCAGAATAAGACAAAAACGTTGTTGGAAGGCTGGCTGTAGTCCCTGGGTGGTTATAACCAGCTGTCTGAATGAGGGGACAGGTTGATAAGTCTTCCAAAGCCACCTGCCCCCTGCTTTGCTGCAGGAGAGGCTGACTTTGGTAAGCGGGGAGGATAACAGAGCGATCTGGTTCAGATTTGAGGCTCTCGATACTCATTTGTACAGCTGTGTAAAAACAGCACTTGAATGAGAACCTAATGACAGTGTTTGGATCCGGGAGGGTTAGCTAATAATTGTGCATTTTCTCAGTCATAAATTACTGTGATTAATTGGTTCAAATCAAGTGAGATTCATCAATCTCTAACCTGGAATACTCCCTTACCTATAAACACTCATCACTGCTGACAGTGGGATTAGAATCCCACTCAAATGTGCACCTTCAGGAGGTTCTTTACAAGAAATTCTGCTCAGAGAAACACAAAACAAATAAAGACCATTTAAGTGCTCTCTCCTTTTCATCCTGTTTTTGTTCTCTAGCATTAAAACACTGTGATTTGTTCTCCTAAAGTAGGAGCTTTTGCTTTTTGTGTAAGATCAATTCATACTTTACTCTTTGAATTAGGCAGCTGCACACCTTTGCAGCTGTTTTCACAGCCCTGATGTTTCCTTCCATTTGCCATCACTCCTGCCTGCCTATGAAGGAGACAGAGAAAGAAATTACCTACCTCAGACAGAGCCCTCAGGGATTTCTTCTTTGCAGCAGTCATCAGAAATAAACCTTAGGTAAAATTAGATGATTCAAATGTTGAGGTCCAGCTTTCTGCCTGTGAAAATGGTAGGTCAGGGTCCCT
This sequence comes from Semnornis frantzii, assembly GCA_013399775.1. Classification (NCBI taxonomy): domain Eukaryota; kingdom Metazoa; phylum Chordata; class Aves; order Piciformes; family Ramphastidae; genus Semnornis; species Semnornis frantzii. The sequence continues at coordinate 132,457 of VWYK01020914.1, read as the reverse complement.
CTGGTTTACACCTTTGCTAAACTGCAGGAACATAGTGGGGGTGCAGCACAAATCTGCAAACTGGTTTACAAGGCAGTGTTTTAAATTACTTCAGTGGCAAGTGAAGAAGAAGGAAAAAAACAAATCAGCAAATTCAAGTAACTAAAATAGGTCTCTGTCACTCCTGAGGCCTGAACTCATACCCAACAAAGCTAGCCGTGCTTTGGTATTAGCGAGCTCCCAAGCTCATGCTCTATTACATTAGACTTAGATTTCAGCACAGATGTCCAGAGCACAGAGTGATAGGGACAGGAAGTGACCTCTGGAGACCCTCTAGTCCAATCCCCCCACCAGAGCAGGATTGCCTAGGGCAGGGTGCAGAGGGCAGCATCCAGGCAGGCTTTAAATGACTCCAGAGGTAGACTCCACCACCTCTCTGGGCAGCCTCTGCCAGTGCTCTGCCAGCCTCAGAGAAGTTCCTCCTGACCTTTGCATTGTGCCTTCCTACATTTAGCATTGTGCCCATTGCCTCTTGTCATGTCACTGTCCTGCCATAATCCTGTCAGCTTGGCTGGAGTTGCAATGTCTGACACTGGAATTAAAAGAACCCTCTGTAGCACAGCAGACTTTTTATCCCTGCTGTCCTTTCATGCCTGTGGAAAAAGAACTGGAGTCAAAGCTGGATCATAGAACCACAGAATCCTATAACCGGCCAGGCTGGAAGAGAGCTCCAAGCTCATTCACTCAAACCTATCCCCCAGCCCTATCCAACCAACCAGACCATGGCACCAAGTGCCCCATCCAGGCTTTGCCTGAACACCTCCAGGGATGGGCACTCCACCACCTCCCTGGGCAGCCCATTCCAATGCCAATCACTCTCTCTGCCAGCAACTTCCTCCTAACATCCAACCTGAACCTGTCCTGGCACAGCTTGAGGCTGTGTCCTTTTGTTCTGTCCCTGGGTGCCTGGCAGCAGAGCCCAACCCCAGTTGGCTACAACCTCCCTTCAGGTAGCTGCAGAGAGCAATGAGCTCTGCCCTGCGCCTCCTCTTCTGCAGGCTAAAGATGTCATAAGTAAGAGGATTTCCGACTGTAGCCCTGACCCTGCTTCCTTTCTGTAAGGTACTGCTTTACTGAAATAAATGAGGTCAGCAGCTACTGAGAGCAAAAGACACAGTCAACACAAATGGCACTGATATTTAAGCAACAATCAGAGTGATTTCAAAATTACTTCATAACTCAGAATCCCTCACTGCAGACATTCTGTTCTGGACTGATGCGGCTGCCAGCAGCCGAACACCGCACAAAGGAGCTTTGGTGTGGGTCCCCAGTAGGTACAGACAGTGCTGTCATGCCATGGAAACTCTGCTCACAAATATAGAAACAGTGCATCTGTACGAGTCAGTTCAAAGCAGAGCTGTGTTTTCCGTCAGAGGCATCTGCCAGATTGTGGCTGAAGTTAGGTCATGGCAATATGGTTAAGTTTGTGAGTTGTGTGTAATTACTGCATGGGGCACAGGAATGTGCTGCACTGCCAGAAAAGGAGGAGGGGCTGAAAGAGTGCAAAGAGCCTCTCAGTGAAGAGAAACTCTGCAAAGCCTGAGTGCTATTTCAGAGTCTGGGCAGCAGGAATTAGTTAAGGACCAGTACCACAGCTCTCCACCTGGGCTTTGTGCTTTGGATTTTGCATGATTAACCATTTCAGCAGCTGCACATCTTTTAATTTACCATAATGGCTTTAAGCCATATTAGTATCAGCCCAAATGTTAAATCCCATCTTCAGGAGTGTTCAGTGAAATTCCCATCTCTTACAAAGCTAATGACACTTACACACAGACACAGACATTGTGAGCCTATGATGCTTCGTTGAAAAGAGGGACCTGAAAGTGTAGCCTGAGAGTAACAACTAACAGTTTCCTCTCTTCTTCACAGGAGAGGTTTTTCTGTGTCCTGTCATCTTCCTCTCATCCCTGCTGCCTCCTCCCAGTGTTCCATACACAGCAGCTCTCTTTGCACAGAGAAGCAGAAGTTCTCCTCAGGGTTCTGAATCTCCTATGCACTGTTTCTACCTCTGACGCTGCTGCTCACTGTGCTGCACACAGCTGCCTCTCCCACCAGACTGTCCCTTTAACAGCTGCAGGGTGCCCTCAGAAGCAGAGAGTTCTCTCTGCTAAAGTGAGACCAAAAGAAGAGCTCCACTTCTGTACAAAGACATGTGGATGGACAAGGCCTACCTGCCAGGCAGCACTCAGGACTTGCCTGACAGGCAAGGCAGCAGCAGCAGAGCAGCTCTTTCCTGCCTGCAGTGGTTGCTGCTGCAGAAATGCTGCCATGCTCCGGTGAGCCTGCACAGTCTGNGGGGGGGGTGTGTGGTGCAGGGTTGTTCAGACCTGGCTGAAGGTTCCTGCGAAGCTTAAAAGTCATATAACTTCCGTTTCTGATTTGGGCAGTTGCAGTGCACAGCACTCTCCTGAGAGGCTTGTGAAGGAATGCAAACAGTGCTGGTGACTGCAGCTGACTCGCTCAGCGAGCAGGGGGAGGACGTAGCCTTCTAACCCGTTCGCTCTCTGTGATCTCGCACTCAGCCACAACATCTTGGCCTGTGCCTGCTCTATCTGGGACTTCCAGATGGTCTCTTATCCAAGTACAGGACAAGCCCAGGAATGCTTAGCCTCCCGGGTCGTTTGCAGGAGATGAAATGCAGTTGGAATTGCCTTTCCTCTAGCTCCATCTTCAGTGGCGTTCAGGCCGCTGGAGCGCGTCGGTCCCTTGACGAGCATTAAACTCAGCTGACCTGCTCCAGCAGCTTGCTAACTGTGCAGCACACTTGCTGGAGAGGACTAAAGCAGCTATGGGAATGTCAGGTGTTTGGATGGAGCACTGGGCTTTACAGGAACCAGTGACCTCCACGACTCTGAGAATGTGCACACTGGTGAAAGCTAATGATTAAAAGAGGGAAGGGACCACTCTGGGTTTACTGATGTCCTGCTGCTGCAACTCAAGACACCCACAAATGCTGATAATGCAGTGTCAGTCTTAAGAGGACCCCTCTCATCATACCCATAAACACATAAAGTGTGCTGCTCAGGAAAACAGCAGCTAATGACCTGAAAGGAAACATCCCAGGTTATGCATAGGTCATGCAAACAGCACCTGCAGGAGAACCCAGGCTGCCTGCACCTGCTGCTACCAGCTGTGTGAACACCAGGTGAAAGTCAGACATGGAGCCCATCCAGTTCTGCCTTGGGCTTTGTCTGCCTGTGTTTGGCAGCTCCATGCACCTTTCTGACAGAGAAAAGAGGACCAGGTTGGGCTTTTCTTTCTTTCTAGGGGAACATTTGCAAAATGAGCTTTAGAAGAGTTCCATCTTCATTCCTCATCTGGCATTAATTTGGTTTTATTCATCTGCAGGATGTATCTTGAACCAGAACGAAATCTTTTTGAGAGTTGTAGATGTGACTGTAGAAACAATACTCAGGATGAAGTTGCGGATTCCTGCCAAGAGTTTAAGAGCTGTAAAGTGCTGTTGTGCCTTTTCTTTTGTGGCACACAAAGGCTTGGTGCCACTCTTCAATGTCAAAAGGGTCCCAGCTTGATTCATCCATACCTGCTTCAGGTCTGTGGGTGACCAGAGGAGATGTCAGGCACATTCATGACTCCTCATTCAGAAGCACCTCAAACACTGCACCAATCTCCCACGTGTACAACAAAATATGAAGGCAGGAGGTCTAAAGTCAGAAAACCATTATAATGGCTCTTGTGTCCATAGCTGCCTGCAGAACAGTTAGGGTAAGGTAGCAATCTCCTGTATCTCCAGAAACGTGAAAATAAAATTACAGCTCCCTGAAAGCCAGAATTGAGAATAACTCAGCCTAGAAACATTCAGCATTTCTCCCTGACCTTGTCTGCAGTCTCGGAGCATAAGATCAGGACATTAGGCAAAGAGCTGGACAGAGCTCTTGTCTGAGATTAATGTACTGGGAAAAGCAGCTCACATACTCCACCAAAAAGAGACTTTTTGCCATGGGCAACATTCCTTGCTCCTTAGCAAAGCACACTGCTGGTGACATCTCTAGCAAACCTTGTCCTGCCCAGTGCTGAGGCTGGACAGTGCTGTGCTAAAGAAAAGAGTAACTCTTCACAGGTAAGAAGTAATGGCATAAGCAGAATTTATTTTTGAGTTCTGCCAAAAAGAAAAGGCACAATCAAAACCCTCTTGTCCTTGACCTTTGCCTTCTGGCATCTCACTCCCACTAGGAGAGAAGTCGTTAAAAGGTTCCGAAAAGACATGTGGGGAAAAAGTTACTGTGGGGGTCTGGGGCTGTCGAGATGCTGCAGTAAGGCAGAAAATGGCTTTTAGCTCAGGAGGCGTCACCTGGTGGGCGCTGCGGGCTGCTGGCAGCAAGGAAGAGAAGGAACTGATTTGTTAAGTCCCCACTGCAGCTCATTAGGAGCACTCTCGTCTGTAATCATTCTCCCTTTGTTGAAAACAAACAGAAAATGTGCTGTGAAAAGCTCCCAGAATATCTACTTCTTATTTAAGAGGGAAAATAAGAAAAAGAAAGATTGTCAAAAGTCAGGACTTGTGTCAACAGATTCTGTCAGCAAGGAGGAAAGTATTTGCCCCATAACAGTCGTGAGGTACTCCTGAAGGATCAGGAAACTGGCCCTGTGCTGAGGGGAGAAGTGCAAAGTAGCCATTTAGATTCAAAACCATATGGAGCATCACTTGCAGTCTAGAGCATCCCAGAGAGATTCCAGAAGGATTTTATGTGTAAAGAAAAGGTTGATTTGTTAGTGTGCCAGCAGCTGTTCAAAAGCAAGACATTGCCTTGTTGCATATTGTTAGGTGAAAAATACTTCATAAAGGAGCAGCCCTGGCAGCTGAAACATTTTCTTCTTGTGCCCAAGTGGTCAGAAACCCACAGCATAAATGTGTACTCTGGAGGGGAAAGAAGGCATTTTAAAGATACTCCCTCATGCCAGGTCTGGTTACATTCACAACTTTTCCTTCTCTCTGGCCTCACACTTGGTCTCCAAGCTCAGCATGGCTCAGAACAGCCAGGCACGTCCTACTGAATAACCTCACACTGAAAGGCAATCCAGACCTCACTTCACAGCCACAGCCCAAATCTCTTCACTGATGGGAAAGCACAGCTCAAGTGGTTAAACCCAGGGTACTGCAGACAGGGGCTGCACGTTGCCACTGTGAGACTGGTCACAAGTGGCACCACTCTGAAGTCAGCATTGCCTAACCTCTTCATGAGAGACCATCATGATGAAGCAGAATGTTCCTCAGGAGTGTTGCTGGCAGCAGCAGGATAGGGAAGGGATTTCAGCTCTCCCTCGCCATCGAGTGACAGCAACCTCATGAAGTTCAAAGACACCAATCCTCCATCTGAAGCAGAGTAGCACTATGCATCAGTAGGCCTTGGGGGATGACTACCTGGGGCACTGTACTATGGAAGAAGAGCAGAGGGGCATGGTGGGCAACGAGCTGAAAACAAACCAGCAGTGTGGCCTGCAGCAATGAAAGCCAAATGCACACTGGGCTGCATGAGCAGAAGCACAGCCAGCATGTCTAGAAACTGTGTCAATGTGTCTAGAGAAGTGTTCCTCCCCCTGCAGTCAGAGAGCTGACAAAATCCAGAGCACAGACATTGGCACTGTGCCAATCCCACAGAGACAAGCCAAGCTCACCAGGAGCCTGGAGCCAGGAGGAGCATGCAAAGGGGTTCAGGATTTTGGATTGCTTATGCCTGGAGAAGAGAGGGCTTGAGGGCTCCAATTGTCTTTCTCCAGCAGGAAAGCATAGAGAAGACAGAAGACAGATGTGCAGTCCAAACCAGGCAGTTCCTGTGCCCCAGCAGTGCAGGAGAGAGCTGTCAGCTGACAGGTGGATCCAGTGAGTGCCATACTGCTCTGTGCAGACATGGGCCAGTGAGCCCCAGCTTTCCTTTCTCCCACCCAAGCTTTCCCTTCTCCCAGCCAAACTTTCCCTTCTCCCACCCATACTTTCCCTTCTCCCACCCATACTTTCCCTTCTCCCACCCATGCTTTCCCTTCTCCCACCCAAGCTTTCCCTTCTCCCACCCATGCTTTCCCTTCTGTCTCCCAAGCTTTCCCTTCTCTCACCCAAGCTTTCCCTTCTGTCTCCCAAGCTTTCCCTTCTCTCACCCAAGCTTTCCCTTCTCCCACCCATGCTTTCCCTTCTCTCTCCCAAGCTTCCCCTTCCCACCCAAGCTTTCCCTTCTGTCTCCCAAGCTTTCCCTTCTCACATCCAAGCTTTCCCTTCTCCCACCCAAGCTTTAGGAGCAGCAGGTGGGCCTTGGAGAGGTCTTGAGGAGTGACTACATTGGCTTGTTGGCTTCATTCATTCATTGAAGGACATCAAGCTTGGCACTGTGCATACTGCTGCCAGAAGGCATCCCATGTTACCCCCACCAGGCACTACTGAAAGGGAGGCTTCTGTTCTGTCTGCACACAAAAATGCATTTCAGCCCAAGCTGGAGGAATGGTGAGCAGTTCAAAGGCTGAGCTCTGAAGCAGAGAGCAGAGCCAGAGCCCACTGTGTTTGTGGGACCTGCACTGCAGCGCCGATAACCCAAGGGACTGTTGCCAGGAGGGCAAACAATGCAGCCTTTGCCTGGAGCAGGCTGGCAGAACTCACCCATGGGGAGCAGCTTTTGCACTGCAAGTCAAGAGACAAAGCTCCCCAGGGCTCCCTTGCCTCCTGTGGCTGCCTGTGGCACAGGCACTGGGCAGGTGGGCTGGGGGTGCACTGCTGGAAGCGGGAACTGCTTCACTGGGCCTTGAGAGCCTGGCCCAGAGTGTACTCTGATACTTGCTGCTCTTCACGGCTTTCAAACCCCTCTCCCTTCTTTCAGTCACAACCCTGCCTGTAATAGCTTTAAACTGAAAGAGGGTAGGTTGAGATTGGAGGTAAGAAAGTTCTTCACTGTGAGGGTGGTGAGGCACTGGGACAGACTGGGACAGAGGCTGTGGGTCCTGTTTACCCACCCAGAGCATATTCTGTTCACCTGGCACCATGGGAAGCAACTTCACAATTCATTTTAGCTACTACATCAAATGAATCACCAGCTTGAAGCTTGTGACTTTGCAATACCTGGGCTCTATTTAGTTGCCATTACCTTCACTGCAGCCACTGAGAGAGAGACAATGGCCAGGTCCCACTGCTCTTTGGCTGGGTGCATTCACACTCACACCACTACACTGTAGATTGTCTGCCTCAAAACCAACCCAATATGCCTGTACTGGGTTCCTGAGCTCTGGTGATGTTCTCACCAGATATGAAACTCAGGCAAGAGGTTCGTTTGCTTTTGTCGGTATCACTTTCAGAGTAGCAGACATGGCAAGGACATGGAGGGAGCACAAACTGCCCGAGGATGAGCACTTTAGTCCTGAAGGATCTCACCTTTATTAGCACTGTTGGTTAGCTCCCTGGAAATCCCACTCTCAAGTGGAATCCAACAGATCATCCTGGGTTTCCCAGATGATATAAAGGAAGCTGGAATCAAGAGATTAACTTTTTATTGTTTTGATAAAGTTGAGCAATCTTATTTTCATTGCAATGCCTCATGGTATGCACACAAACAGGAAAACCCAGGCCCCTAAACTAACAGCTGCTTTGAAAAGTGACATCGAAACATCTCACTCTAACACAGGGGATCAGTTCCTGACGTTTACAACCCATATTCTGACAAAGGACCTTAGAAAGTTTGGATGTAAAAGAATTCTCCTTATCTGCTGCAAGTATGAGCTATTAGGAGATGTTCAGCCCTTCCCATTCTCAGCTCCAGGCTCACCCCAACGTTGTCTGCTCTGCAGGTACAGCCCTCAGACAGCAGCAGGCTGCAAGAGCTTGTGGCAAAGCTCTTTCTTTATGCTCCGTGATGGCCAAGGGAAAGAAACAAGCATTCCCTGGTTGGATGCCTTCCTGGGGCATCTGCCTTTGAAGAGCATCATCATAAAAGCATCTCTTTTCTGTAGTAATTATGTCAGACCAGATACTAGCATTAGAAACATTCACTCTGGAGTGCAAAACAAAACTGAAATTAATTACCAAAAAAATGATAAAATTATTCCAGTGAGTCTTAATTTTTTCAATTCTGCTAGAATCATTCCACATTCTTGATACTCCAAATCTCCCTGAACTCCTGCCAGAGCAGACTGAAGTACCTGATCTCAGCCATGAACTGACATCTTCTGACCCTTTTACAGCTTCTTCACGGGGCCTACTTCCAGTCTGCAGTGACTGAAGAAGCTGCTTTGGAGTCACCAGGATGTGGGAATGGCTCCCTCACCTCAGGACTCTGAGCAGGGAGCAGTGCTGATGGCTGATGCTAAGGCAAACCAGGAAGGGTGTGTGACATCTTCCTCACGTCCTTCCTCTCTTCCCAGCCTCAGACACTCCATAGGATGAGGGCTCTCAACTAAAAGATGACCTTCAGTCACGAAGTCAGCATCAATCACCAAGTAACCTCTCAACTGTTTGGTCATTGGTTTTTGGTTTGTTTGTTTTTGTTGGTTTTGTCTTTTGTTTTGGTTTTTATTTGGCTTTTTACAATTGTTTTATAGACCTTGAGCCTCCATCACAATATTTTACCATGACTTCTGCAATGTCTTTCAGTTTTGACATCTCGAAGCTCTGTTTTCTGGGACCATAAGTTGGAGTGGTTCTTGGCAGAGTGGGTCGGAGCTCCACGACATTGTGTGTCTGCTTTAACTGTTTGATTCCCGCTTAGCCCTTCTGTGCTTCAGAGAGCAGCCCTACCCCTGCAGTTACACAAGGACAGACCCAAGTATGTGGAGCATGGATTCACTGGAGGAGTGATTTAAACTCCTGGAGCCAGTTTGTCTGCAAGCCAATAGCTCTGTGTAAGTCAGGGGAGGCTCTGACATGGACATTTACACAGTTGTTCTCTCACAGAATTTCCAAGGTCTTCTTCAGCTTTTGGCTCTCTGTAGCTTGAAGACACTCTAAAGGCTCTTAAACTGTCTGTGCACTGGCTCGGGATGACAAGAGCCCTTTTACAGCCTGGGGAGAGCCTTCTGGGACTTGCAGTGATAGATGATATAATGGCAACAGCTTTATACAGGATCCGAACATCCATCCTTATTTCAGTGCACCCTGGATTGTGTGTCTGCTGAGGGGGCTCCAGGGCACTGCTCTGTGGAAGGAGCCAGTATGTTGCAGGTGGTTTGGAAGCTGTGGTGTTATCCGGTTTGCACACGTGAGCCACCACGATGATATTTCACACCTCAGAGTCTGATCTCAGGCAGGTCCTGGCAGGATGACAAAGAATCTTTTGTCTCCAAGGCCCCGTTCTGAATGCAAAGCAATTAGGAGTAAATAAAGCAGGTACCAAGCTGCTGGCTCTTGCTGGCTTCTCTAAAATCCATTGCATGTTGTCACAGATTTTTAATGATGTGGTGTGAAAACCTCATGCTCCTTGATCCCATTCTGTCAGCACTTGTGCCTGCTTGACCATGAAACTGTTTCAAAATATTTTCGTTGTGGAGTAAAGGCCAGAAGAGACCAATACAAGACCTGCTCTGGCTGCTGCCATCTCTCAGGTGGTTGCACTGCAGTTAATCAGATGGAGCTCAGCGATGCAGGAGAGGCCAGAGCTGCCCCCTGCCAGACACAGGCAATTCCAGTTGTCTCCAAAGGATCCACTGCAAGGCACAGCTGAGCCCAGCACCAGGGAAAGTGTATTTAGAAAAGGGGAAAATGCTGCATGTCAAAGAAGTGTGAGAAGAAGTGCTGGAGCAGCAGGGGGAGGAGATGCTTCAGGTACCAGACTGCAGTCCCTGCAGAAGAGCACAGTGCTGCAGACGGCTCTGCTGAAGCCCACGGAGGTCTGCAGTGGAGCAGACACACATTTGCAGCCCACGGAGGTCTGCAGTGGAGCAGACACACATCTGCAGCCCACGGAGGTCTGCAGTGGAGCAGACACACATTTGCAGCCCACGGAGGTCTGCAGTGGAGCAGACACACATCTGCAGCCCACGGAGGTCTGCAGTGGAGCAGACACACATCTGCAGCCCACGGAGGTCTGCAGTGGAGCAGACACACATCTGCAGCCCACAGAGGTCTGCAGTGGAGCAGACACACACCTGAAGCCCGCGGAGGTCTGCAGTGGAGCAGACACACATCTGCAGCCCATGGAGGTCTGCAGTGGAGCAGACACACATCTGCAGCCCACGGAGGTCTGCAGTGGAGCAGACACACATCTGCAGCCCACAGAGGTCTGCAGTGGAGCAGACACACACCTGAAGCCCACGGAGGTCTGCAGTGGAGCAGACACACATCTGCAGCCCACGGAGGTCTGCAGTGGAGCAGACACACATCTGCAGCCCACGGAGGTCTGCAGTGGAGCAGACACACACCTGAAGCCCACGGAGGTCTGCAGTGGAGCAGACACACATCTGCAGCCCACGGAGGTCTGCAGTGGAGCAGACACACATCTGCAGCCCACGGAGGTCTGCAGTGGAGCAGACACACACCTGAAGCCCACGGAGGTCTGCAGTGGAGCCGACACACACCTGCAGCCCACGAAGGTGTGCAGTGGAGCAGACACACAACTGCAGCTCACGAAGGGCCACACACCAGAGCTGGGAGATGTGTCCTGAAAGAAACTGCAGCCTATGCAGAGCCCACCAGGATCCTGCTCCTGGCAGAAACTGCAGCCTGTGGTTGATTGCTGCCTGCCAGTAGATTCTCTGCTTTCCCTTTCAGCATCCTCTTGGATTAAACCAAGGAGAGCTATCCTGAACCACTTCAGCTTCGCAGGAAGGACCTTTTTCTTCCAGGCTCCTGATTGCTTTGTAGAGCTGTGTGAAGAACGCTGGAGTGTTCCACATCCTTCAGCAATTCTGGCAGTCAGGAGGAGACCAGCAGCACCCTACTAATGTTGTGTCTACAGGCAAGATCTCAGTGCTACAGTAGGTAATTCTACTGGCTGTATCTGTTTAAGCATTTCATGGGGTCGTGTGTCTCCAATATGCATCTTTGGTTACCAGGAGAAAGCCTTCAAAGCCTTGACTCACCTGCATACCCGATCCTGGTGTGTGCTTGTCTGTGCCTGCATTCATGCACATGGTGTGGAGTAATTAACTGGAAGTGTCAGGGAGAGAAATGTCTTAGATCTCTCTTTGTAACGAGGTGGGGACAACATTGGAAGTGTGAGGGAATATCTTGTACTTTGTTTTTTTTTGCTGCATGAACATCTGCTCCCATTGTGGAATGAGTCAGAACTTCAAGAGCACATTTCTGCAGCATGTGCTGTGCCTGCACTCACGTTCCAGCGGTGTGGGGCTCCTGAGCAAACTATTGGAGCTGGGTTTGTTGTACAGAACTTGCCTCCATGTGCACATTGCTTTCCAAGCTGACCCTGGCAGTGTAAAGGAGCAAGAAGCAGGGCTGCCACCTTGCTCGCAGGGAACTGTGGCTGGTCTGAGCAGCACTTAGCTCCACAGCATCTGCAGGTGATGCCTGAGTCAGGCTCACAGGGTGGCAGAGACTGCCAGAATTGGCATCCTGCTCGCAGCCTTGACAAGAACTGGGCCCTCTTGGCTGGGATGGTTTACAGGGCATGCTAGGATTCTTTATAAAATAATACTTCTATTTGCCCCAGCAAACCAACATCAGCTGTGTCTGGTTTTGCAAGTGCAAAAAAAGAAAAAAGGAAAAGTGCTTTTCAGCAGGTTGTACTTCACTGCTGGTAAGAGTCTGCATGGAAATGACCCTCACTGAAACCTGTACAAATGAGGGAAGCTTTGGGTTGAGGTTGAAGAAGCAGAGCTACTGAAGGATTTGCCTTACTTTCACTTTTGCTCCTGCTGACTTACAGAACTCAAAACTCACATTACAAGAAATAGCCAAATCCCCAGAAGAAGCCAGGCTCATGCCAGCAGGCAGCACAACCTTGATCTCAGCTGGCTTGGGCGTGCTGTCTACTAGGCCACGACAGAGAGACTCTCTCTGGCTTTGCAAACAGGCCCTGGGTGGGTTTTTTTGGGTGACAAATGTCAGGCTCTGACCTCATCAGGGTGCTGAAGGAAATAGGTTGGCCTTACTCTGATGTAAGTCTGGGTTTGCTGTAAAGCACTGTAAGAGCTAACCAGGGTGACACAAGCATTGGTGCTTCACTCCTTCACTCAGATACTAATATACATTACAGGAAAGAATTTTCTCGGTGATTTCACAATGTGCACTGCAGACACCTGCCCTAGGTGGATGTGACCTCCTGAGGGTATCATAGAATCACAGAATGGTGAGGTTGGAAGGGACCTCAAAGATCATCCAGTTCCAGCCTCCCTCATAGGCAGGGACACCTCCCACTAGAACAGGTCACTCAAGGACTCATCTAACCTGGCCTTGAACATCTCCAGGGAGGTTGTGGAGCACAGAAGCACCCAACGTGATCAAGATCACATTCTGTGCTTCACAACCTCCCTGGGCAACCTGTGCCAGTGTCTCACCACCCTCACTGCAAGCAACTTCCTCTTAACATCCACTTTCAGTCTCCCCTCTGACACTTCAAACCCATTCCCCTTGTCCTGGCATTGCAAGACCTTGTCAGTAGTTGCTCCCCAGCCACTCTGTAGTCCCCTTCAGATCCTGGAAGGCTACTATAAGGCCTCCTTGAAGCCTCCTCTTCTCCAGGCTGCAGAGCCCCAACTCTCATAGCCTGAGTAGTGTTTGTATATGGAGCCATCAATGATCCTGTCAACTTCAACTACTGAGCACCGACACGCCCTGAAAACAGCCAAAACCACATCCAGGCAGAACTCATCAATGCTATAGGTGTTTAGGGTACAGCAACTCCCCTGCACAATGTGCTCCATGCTAAGTCAAAGCCCCACTGGATTTCTGTGCATGAGCTGAATATTCTGCCCAGCAATCCCCATAGTGCACTGGGGTTAGCAGCTGTCAGAGCAGGGCAGCAGAAGCAAGCCCTGGGTACAGCCACACAGTGTGATCCTTACATCTAGACTTCCCAGACTTCCCAGCACAATCAGCTCATGGCTCAGCTGCATCCTCACCTGTGGGACACTGAAAACAGATCAAAAATTGTTGTAGAAAGTAAAAAAAAAACAAGAGAGAAAGAAACAGAGAAAGCAGGCAAAGAGAAGCCCTGCAGAGAGAAGCCCTGTCCCATGATTTGTTTTTATCACAAGCATGTTTGGCCCTCTTTGCTTTCTGAAGCTGAGCATTTGCTCTCTAGTTCTTGACTGGCTGGTGTGGTTTTAATTAGTTATGTGTTTGGATTGGAAAAATCTTACTCCAGATGTCAGCTTTTCCCTTCTGCCTTAGCAAATGTTGATGCTGTACTGATACTGCCAAGAAAGTGTGACCGAAATGGTTATAAGGCAAGCTGAAGTGGCCCAGTTCAGCAGCCCTTCTGGATGTGAAATATCCTTTTCCATGGGCAGCCTCTCACAACATAGCCACAGAGTGTGTGGAAAGATCTGGAAACATCACTTAGAAATGCTCTAAGCAGACCTCAGCCTTTCTGATAAAGCATCACTTTAGTTCCACTGACAGAGGCTGTGCTTTCTGGCCCTCCTGACCTCATGGGCAGGCAGCCAAAAGGGTGTTCCAAAGGCTGGAGTGAGCTAGAAGCAGTGCCCTGCTGCTGTGCAGAAGCCATGCTGCCTCCTTGCCTGCCTTAAGCACTTGCAAACCCTTGGTAATGTATGGCAGGGAAAGGAAGCTGGAAACCTGTGAGGGCCACCTGTGCAATAGGTTCATTTCTCAACAGACAAGGTGAAGCTTGAGCTCCCATGAACCCAGCAAACCTTTTCTGTGCTCTCAGCAGTGCAGCAAAGGGAAGCTCTTCTCCAGAAGCTGCATGCCCCAGCCCTGACAGGATGGCTCCAGGCTGTGCCTCCCGAGCATCACTGCCAAGGCCATTCAAAAGACGTCCCTTAAATAAAACCAAGGAAAGAAAAATACACTGAGGTTGTCTGAAAAAAATCAAACCTCTTTCTTTTCTGCAGTCATTTTCCTCAAATGATTTTTCTTCCTTCTACTCATTGAGAACAAAATTTAAAGAAAAAAAAACAAAACAAAACAAAACAAAACAAAAAAAAGATGTGAAAGGTATTTCACTTCCAGCCCTTCCACAACAAATCAGAAGTTAGGAAGCTCCAGATGCCAATCAGCTTAACTCATGTCTTGTGGTGGCTCTGTGCTGATTTCCTTGGGCTTTGGCACATCAGTGTTCCCAGGACGTTTCAGGCTGCTGTCAGACACAGACCTGCCAGTGGTATCTTTTATTGCAAATAAATCCACTATTAATTACCCCCCGCGGGGACAGCTTTAGTTAGCTAAGTCGTTTTAAGGATGCTGATTGTCATGCACATAGCCTTAAACTGCCGGCGTTGGCTTGCTCCGAGGGGGAATCCTCCTCCTGTGTCAGACTTCCCAGAACGTGGTCAACAGGGTGCTTGAGACCGATCCTCCTCTGCACAGAGGCTGCGTCTGGCACTGCTTTCTGTGAGCAGTCCAACACTTGGAGCTCACTCCTGCCCTCAGTCCAGAACAGCCTCAAGCTGGGGACCTTCCAGAGCCGCTACAAAAAACATCTGTTTGGTAAGGGGAGCTGGACAAGGATGCACCAGAGAAGGGGCAGAAGGGAGCTCTCATTTACTGGTCTTTTGTTGGACTCGTCCTCCAGGTGCCAACTCTGCACCAGGGTGGCAGCGTGCTCAGGGGTTTGAGCCTTGGAAAGGGCTTTGCAGTTACTCTGAAAACGCGTGGCATAGCAACTGACCATGGCAGCTTGTGATTTGACACCAGAAACTCCTGCCATGCACACCACTCACAACTTCTGTGATTTCTAATGAATGAGGGGGAAAAAATGCTGCAAGACTTTTGTAGAATTCTGATGGAAATATTGTTAGACAGGAATAGCTACAGTGTCTGATGGCATTGATTGGATTTCTTCTGGGTCTGTCATGACTCTTCCTGTCACCCCACCGCTTCACAGGGTGAAGGCTAATTTGCTCTGCACATTGTTGAGCTCAATAAGTGAGGATAACAAATGCAGAGTGGTTTCCAGTGCAGTGTTTCTAAATCTAAACAGGGAGGACACTGAGTGTGTCTCTGCCACAAGAGCTGAAAAGCAGTGACAAGAAGAAAACCCAAACTGATTATCTAAACTCTGTATCCTGTAGTTGGCCTCTCAAGCTTGTTGTCAGTATCAGAAGGGTTTATGGTATCTCTGTGGAGTATCTCTGGAGACCTCTGCATATCAAACACTACACAGTCACAATACAGACAAGAGGCAGTTCCAGGACTCATTCTTAGCAGAGCAAGTGAATTGGAATTATTTTATAATCTGATGGAGAATTCTCATTGCTGTGTTTGTCTGCTCCTCAGTGTGAGTGCCATGAGGATGTCATCAGAAATCCCACTGAGCTTTCAGATGCTTCTCCAGAAAAGGATTTCCTTTTGGTCGCATTTCTCAGCCTATTGCAGATGTCTCAGATGCCACCAGGCACCTAAAATCGCTCGAGATGTGTAAGCTGAGGGTCTGGATCCCTGCCCCTGGCCAGCTGCAAGTCTCCAGGGAGTCCACTAACAGAACAGAGCTAATGGCAGCACAGACACTTCAGCTGCCATCAGCTGCGCTTAGGTGTTTGAGCCTGGAGCTGTCTTACAGTCGATAGCAGAATCAAGAAAAGATTTGGGGACTTTGTCAGAGATGCCCCAAACTGAATGGACCCCAGTGGGATTTCTCTGCATTCTCCTCTGTGCTTTTCTTGAGCTCACCTTGGAAAAACGACATCAGCTCTGCTGTGAATACAAACTAGACAGAGGTTTCCACAGGATCCCTTCAGCAGCTGTTTCAGAAAGCCTGGTACAGGCAGTCATCATTGCCCTGTTGGCAGCAGTGAGTGATGCTTGCATTCCCTAGCCCTGGAGGCTGTGCCCTCCTCTCTGCAGTCAGCAGACACAAGGTGCCTTTTGAGTCAGGACTCTCATGATGCCACATCTCAGGAGCCAGGACACAGGCAGCTGCTTCCATGACTCTCAGCAGCATTGGTCTGACAGCTTTAGAGTTCCTGCTGCCCTTAGAAATCACGGAACGAAGCACAGTACAAGAGAAGGAAAACAGAGTCTGCATTTAGCCTCACTCCAGAGAATGCTCTGCTTTGGAAAAATCCAGAAAAGCATTGCCTTGTGGTTGCCTTCCTAAGCCCTTTGCAGCTCCAGCAGGTATTCAGCATGACTGACAGCTAAGCTGCAGCCAGGCTCAGTCAGTCTATGGACTAGCACTGGGGAAACTGCAGTCTGCTGGATCTGCTTGGAGCTGGTACAAAACACAGAACCACACAGAAACACACAGAACCACACAGAAACACACAGAAACACACAGAAACACACAGAACCACAGAGAAACACACAGAAACACACAGAACCACACAGAACCACACAGAGCCACACAGAAACACACAGGGTCACACAGAAACACACAGGGTCACACAGAAACACACAGAACCACACAGAAACACACAGAGTCACAGAGTATGTCTGCTTGGAAGAGACCTTGGAGATCTTCTAGTTCAATCTTCAACCCAACACTGCAGGGTCAGCACTAAACCATGTCTCTAAGCACCAGGTCCCCATACCACTTGAACCTCCCAGGCATGATGACTCCACCGCAGCCCTGGGCAGACCATTCTGATGTTTAATAACACAGTGAAGGAAGATTCCCTGCTATCCACCCTGGCCCTCTCCTGGCACAGCCAATTGTCTCTGGCCCTTGTTACCTTCCTGACAGGCTGCTGCAGCCAGTACTCTGTAGTGCATGAGTCTCACTTCTGGCACACCACTGGCTCCAGTGCATGACCTCTGCTAAACCTGAGGTTTGGAATATTGCGGGTTCCAGAGTGAATTAAGCAGGATGAGCTAAAATGCAGAATGGTGTCTATCCAAGTACATCATGGAGGAAAACCAGCACTCCAACACCCAGGTGTGGCCTCCTGCCTGTGGTTACAAAGGAGGAAGGTGCCAGGAAAGCACTTTCTGTCACCTAAGGACTCACCTCACCCCAGATGTGGACTCAGCAGAAATTAAATCCAGCAATTCCTCAGTTACCAAGCCAAGAATATGTATTGGGATAGGAGATTGATCATTCTTAACCTTTAACTTTGGAACAACCTGTGGATGAGTACAAAACCTCACTCTTCTCAGAGGGTAAAAAATTCTGAGGTCTTTAGGAACCTGAATCAAGTTTTCTCACTTCTTTACAAATTCCATTTTTAAATAAGAGTATGGCAGAGTTCTACACTCAACACCATGTTGAGTGGTTGTCAAACCCTACGGATGGAGGCATAAGCATATCTCCATGAGTGAAAGATGCAATTTTTGCCATATAGAAATTGCAGCAGGAGTACTGAAGAGCTCAGCAGCTGGGTCAGGACACAGGGAGCACTGTGCCTGCACTGCAGAAAGAGAGGTATCACCTTTCAGTAATGGTTACACAAAATCCCTCTCCTGGTTCCAGCAGAAGCTGGGAAGCTAATACCAGGTACCTGCTGCTGACGTTTTTGAGATCCATTTCATTAGCTTTAGTTATGTTGAAGCTCCTCTTGCGTTTGCCTGCTGTGAATATGCAAGAGATTGCATTTCATGTTCATGGAAAGTGGATTTCAAAGCTGCATTCATAAGTCATTTCCAAAGTCACATTTAAATGTAAAAAGCATGGAGATTGGAAGTCTGCTCCTGTTTGCCTAAGCAGAGAACAGGACAGGCAGTGCCATAGGTCTGATCCACCTCCTTGAGCTGTCTCAGCAGCATCACTTCTGTTCCTGAAGTTGTGATCTGTCAGTGGAGTAGCATGGTCAGGGATTGTTAGGGAACTTGAATTCCAGGTGAGTGAGTGAGCAATGGATCTGTTCACAAATGTTCTCTGAGCAGGAAACAAAGCTAAGTTCTGGTGTAAGGCTTCATCTTAAGAACCATTCCTTCACTTCCCTTGAGCGCAGAACAGGGTCTGCTGAGTCCAGCCAGGCATCCCTGGCAGAGCAGGGATCCTGGGACAGTGAGCTACAGGCCACCTGGAAGGTATTCCTCTTGGATTTAGCTCACACAGAAGCTGTTTGAAACAGCTCCTTTTCCATCAGAAGAGAAAGCCTCGAACCTAGATTGGTATCTCCAGCTTAGGCAGGGGACTTTGGCAAATGCACACATCCACTGTTCAGCCCCACAGTGATTCCTCTCTGGCATCAGAGGAGCTTTTGTTTCTACTATTTTTGAAGTCACAGAGAAAACCAAGGCAACTGGATCTCTCCTAGGGAAAAAACCTGGATGAGACACAAGGAGTTCAATATTCTTCCATCCTCCAGTCCCCAGGAGAACATTGTTTTTACTTCTCATTCTCACCGTGCAGTGGTTGCAGTACTCAGAAAGGAAAAAGGAAAGAGATGTTTTCAGCGCTCGGGTAAGGCACTGCCCTAAGTGCTCCACATATTTCAACCATACTGAAAAGCTTGAGGCAGAGGCAGGCGAAACATCTTCCCCCTCCTCTCTGCTCGGGACGCACAGGAATGACTCCCGAGGGCTGGGAAGAGTCCCTCACAGGCCAGGGACAAAGGCAGATCCTCGGACACTTGAAGTGTGGCTAATGGTGACAGACTTGTCCTTGTCTCCCGAAATCCTTTTCATTGTATTATCTTCCCATATCCCCAAGCACTGTTTTTAACACAAAATGGTTTTCTGCAGCTAATTACTGCCACTGGAGTTGTCAGTTCTGCTAAGTGAGTAAGACACCTTCTGTGAGTCCTGATGGCTGAGTAAACTGGATTCAGTCTGGAAAAGAGAGGAGTGGAGAGGTGGCAGGGGAACAGAAGTTGCAGGATGTCAGTGGCTTGGGCAGAGTGGGTAGGCTTGGCTGCTCCTTCTTTCCTCCCATGCAGGGGTGCAGCACAGCAAAGAGAAGAAGCGAGACTGAAAGAAAACAACTGCCCAGCTCCAGACACCTGTCCCTCAGAACTCATTGCCAAAGGATGCTGTGGGTGCAGATCTGATGGCTGGCTGAGGGCAGGCTGAACCAGCAGATGCAAAGGACACTGAGAGTCGCTGGGTCCCCAAGCCCACAGGTAACCCAGGAAGTTCCCTGAGCCAATAGCAGCAAAGCCTAGCAGAGGCTTCCTGCACATTTCTTACCTTCTGGTTGCAGAGCTGGTGCCTGCTGCTGGAGACAGATCCTGAGCTGCCTCTCCAGATGCTCGCTCAGCACAGACCTGCTTCCATCCTCCTGCACTGGGCCTGTTAACAGTGAGTGGCTCCAGACACGTCACAGCACTTTTTAACATGAATTGCTGCAGTCTTTCCAAAGCTCTGGATTTTGAGGGATTCGTTTCCCAGCAAAATGATCAGGTCTTGTCGTGACAGGAGAAGGAGGAATGGCAGAGGGGAGATTGAAACTGGATGTTAGGAAGAAGTTCTTTGCAGTGAGGGTGGTGAGACACTGGCACAGGTTGCCCAGGCAGGTGTTCAAGGCCAGGCTGGATGAGTCCTTGAGCTACCTGTTCTAGTGTCACAGACTAGTTCTGTGCTTTAAGCACATTCTGAAGCTCAGACTTTTAAAGGGACCTGTTTCTTTTCATACCTGGAAGTCAGTTTTGCAGACATTTCAATCCATGCTTCTTATTGTAAGCCAGAAATAAACTGTGTGATCTTTGGAACTGGAACCAGATCTCCACAGAGCCTCCTGCATGCATAACTGAGCTGCTCCCTTCAATGGAGGGCACCAAATGCAAAACACTTTTTCCACTTCCAGAGCTCAGCTGTGAGAGAGATGGGGCCCAAATGCAAATCCCTAATACTGCACTCATTTTCTGTGCTGGCCCACATGGCCCAGCCACAGAGGAAGGCCCAGGGGGCATCTGAGGGAGGAATGGTCCTTTCAACCTCTCTCAAGCTGCTGCTGTCCACACTGACTCCTTAACTGTAAAAGCTGCTGACATCTGCCTGCCTGGTGTCTCCACTGCTGCTCCTAAGCCACGCTGAAGTGAAGTTGCTGTGTTTTACTTCCTGATTGTTAAGGTCTCTCTGAGACTGTGGCCCTGATCCACCTGTCAAGAAGTGTGAAGCCAACACAGTTATAAACAGCCTAAGATGAATGCCGCAAACACCTAAGGCTGTTTAGCTGTGAACAGCTGTTTAGCTCCATCCCCACAACAGCAAACCCCCCGGGTAAATCAGAGCTGAAGCTGCCAGATGCTCAGGGGTCTTATGGCCTGATCATCCCTTCCTTCCCTTCTCTGGCAAAGGCACAGACAGCTCACACAGATACATCTGCCACAGCACAGAGCTGCGTCTTTCTGCCTTGCACAGCGAGTGCGTGGCATAACTTTGGTAGGGCAGAGTGGGTGCCACAGCTCCTTGGCAAGCACTGCTCGTCCCCTGCTGCCCAGGTGGCTCTCACACCTCCAAGCAGATGCAGACAGCACAGAGCAATGAATCCATCTCTCCAGGCAGGAGACTGCTCTCTGACAGACCTGTGCGAGGCCCGGGTATCAGAAATGCTGGGCTGACTGCTGAGCTTCTGTCATTACTACAGACTCCTTACACCTCCAGATCATGCAGTAAGGTGTATGCTACCTGTGGTGGAAGGCCTGGAGCACATATCCTGGGTGTCCGCCTTCTCTCTCCCCTTCTTGGGGTGGGGGGAGAGGCGGGAAAGCAGAGAGGCTTTGGCATTTACCCACAAAATTATTATCTGACAGTACCCAAGGCGGGGTTACTGTCGGTAGCCGTCAGCGGCTTTAGAGTCTCCCCTGGGCTTCTGGGGAAGGAGGCAGACGATCTCTGACCTGTTCCTGGTTCTCTGGATGATATTCTCTCCAGGGCTTCCGTCTGGGCAGAAGGCTTTCAGGTATAGGCAGGACGTCTTCCAGTCACGCTGGCGGTGCAGGCCAAATGCGTGTAGGCATGGCGGTATCACAGGCACGGGCACGGGCACGGCACGGGCACGGCACACCGTGTAATGGCAAAGGCTAAAGGCTAGCGAAAGGCGAAAGGCAAGAGGCGAAAAGCGAAAGGCGAAAGGCAAAAGGCGAAAAGCGAAAGGCGAAAGGCAGCGTGCTCTCTGCTGACCTCCCTTTTATGCAATACAGCCCGAGATCAATGCCCTTTGGACACTGGACAGCCAATGAAATGGCAGTTAGCCAAGATTTGCCCATATTAGGTGGAACCATAGGCCTGCTCCACCCTTCTTCGAGAAGAACACGGGCCCTGCACAAGGCTGCCCCGTGCACCCTGTTTACCACAGGGTCTGGGCAGGCAAGGGACCCCAGACTCAGTGGCGCCAGGCCCTTTGTCCCTTTTCCCGCCGTTGCTCTCCCCCAAAACAGCAGGAGGAAAGCAGAAAAATATGTCTGGGCAAGCCAGGAAAGGTATAAATCCAATTTGGCTTGCCTAGGCCTACCACGACACCACCCACTGGATAGACTCCTCTCTGGACACATGGCAATATAGACACGTATAGAACCGTAGAGATGCAGAGAGATTCAGAACCTCTGCATTTTACAACTAGAGCTACAGGTTGGGTTTTTAAAAAGTGCCCAGGATGGTGACTTGGACAGTGCTTGGTGACCTGAATTCCAACCACCACCCTAAAGCCCTCTGCTCAAACAGTAATTTGAGTTACCCAACCTGAAGAAGACCTTACTGCAGCCTTCCAGTGCTTAAAACCACTCTAGAAGAACTGTGAGGACAACAGGGCCTGTCACAACAGGACAAAGGGTAAAGATTTTAAACTAAAGGTGCCTTTAGAGTAGGCACGAGGAGTAAATGTTCAACAATGAGGGTGGTGAAACTCCAGCACACGTTGCTCAGAGAGGTGTTGGATGCCCTATCCCTGGAAACATTCAGTGTCAGGTTGGACAAGGCTTTGAGCCCCCTTCCTCACTGCAAGGCAGTTGGACTGGATGACCTTTAAAAGTCCCTTCCAACCAGAAGCATTCTATGGTTCTATAACTCTGTAGAGAGTTCTGGGTATAACAAAGTCTCATCTAATAGGGACAGATACCTAAAATCCAGTGAGGAACTTTCCTTTGATTTGCAGCAGAACTTCTGGAGGGAGAAAGTCCAAGATGTGAAACACCTTTTACATTTCAGCTCAGTAGTTAGAGCACTCATACAGGAAACTGCCTCGCTCTGCCTGATGGGATTCAGATCCCATTTCTCATGCCTTAAGCCATGATTCAGCAGGCAGGGTTGCTGTGAAAGCTGGTGCACTCTGCAGCCCAGATGTTTGATGGTCAGAGAGGATGACTGTTTAAGACAGGGGGTGTAGAGGTTTCTTTTGAGGAGGTATGTGGGTTTCTGGTGACTGTCCCCAATGTCCTGAGCCTTGTGTTTCAGACCTACCTAATATGAAATACACTAAAAGCCTTACACTGGAAAATCAGGATCTGCTTTACCTTTCCAGCCCTGATGACCCATGCTGTGTTGTGGTTTTTCATCCTGATCAGTTTTGAACTGCCTCCTAAATAATTCAGTTTGAGGAAAAGGCAGCATTGCAGGAGGGAAAAACCAGAGCAGTTCTTTCAGGTATTGCTGGCAGTGATGCTGAGGTGTCTCTGCTTTCCACGGGGGCTAGGTTCAGAGTGCCAGGGGAGGAATGGCCCCAATGCACAAATCTCAAATACAGAGTGGCAGCCACACTGTTCTTGAGGAGTCTCAGAAACTCTTCCCCAGGTCTTATTCCCACTTCCACCCCCTCTTACCTCACAAGCCAGGTCCTTGCAGGGAGCAGCCCTGCTTTGCCTGGGACCACTCCTTCAGCAGACTCCAGCCCTGCATCCTCTGCAGGCACCTCTGTAGCCCTGAGAAAGATGCCTGGTGCAGCTGTGACCACCTCACCAACACTGAGCTTCCCAGCAGCGCGTTCTAGAAGGCTCTCTGCCCAGGCAGTGATGCTCTGGAGGTCTCCAGCGTGGTGTCCAGGACTGAACTGTGAGCTGTGCAGGGGCACCCGGGGACTTCAGGGCTAGCACAGGGATTGGCAGGACACGGGTCAGCTCACAGAGGTCTTTCTCTCTCTCTAAGTGTCTGGAGCAGGTCCAGGAGATGAACTCAGGATTAGAATAGAGCAGTCAGGGAAATATGCCTGGAACCTGCTGGGCTGAGCCAGCTGAATTCATTGGGCAAAACATTTCATTGAAGAGCTTCTGCTGCAGCCAGCAGAGCCTGCCAGCACAGGAGGGCCTTACTGGGCTCCTGGACCCATGTGTGTGGTCCCTGGAGCTGTGCACAGAACTGCAACAGTGCTGAATCTGTGGGACTGATTCGGACTGAGAGGGCATTTTGCTTCTGGCCCTAGGAGGCTTGACATGGGGCTTGTGAGTGCTTTACTTCATTGACTGGACACAGAGCCAGGGACAGCTTGAGGTCTGTTACTGGGGCTGAAGATGCATTTTAGTTTTGGAGTGAGGACTGAGAGGACAGAAGTCAGCCCCATGAAACTAAAGCTGCCACAGAAAGCCTCAGCTGAGCAGCTAGGTCCAGTCACAAGCCTTGTTGCCCAAAAGTTTGCCATCTTACCCACAGGTAAGATGTCGTGAGTAGGTGCAAGCTGGCTGTGAGTTATGCTGCAAGGGCTCTGCCGTGAGCCCTGGCAGAGAGGCAAGCTGTGCTGTCTCTGCTCTAGGGACCTGCACCACTGGGGCAGGGATGGCTTCTGTCACACAGTGATCTAAACTGACTGCTCTGCAGGGCTCAGCTGTAAATGCACGTTTCTTTAAGCATCCAGAAAGACATCTTCTCTAAAGGCTGCCCAAAGGCAGGCATCCATCCTTCCTCTGCTAGCTCTTCCAGTGCTCAGCTGTTGCCTACCTTCAGGGGCAGTGACAGAGCATAACTGCTCCTACCAGCATAGTCCTCAGTAATACAGATCAGGCAAGGACCACTCTGGTATCTCTCCAATAAATTATGAGGACACACAAAACTACAGAACCACATTCCACTTCTGGTCCTTACCAGTGACAACTCATTAAAAGACTCAATTCTAAATGGCACGGAAAAACCAGGGACAGTCTATCCTGCACTGCATGTGTCATGGTTGCTGTCTTAGTGACAGATGTCATCTCTCCGTCTTCTGCCTGAAGAGCAACTGGTGGTTGTTCAGACCAGAGACTGCTATCAAACAAGTCCCAGGGGTGGTGATACATCTTCTGAGGATGCAATCTGGTATGGAGGCATTTCAGTTTCTTATGTCAAATCGTCTCTGATATTCCTGCACAAACAACTGACTGTTGTGTAAATACCAGAGCAGGTATTCATGCAAATAAATCAATACAATACCTGTGGTTTGCCTCTCTTGAGGAGCACAACTCTAAGGGTTGCATTAAAACATCTTCAGGATCTCTCCTTTGTAAGGGCAGCATGTTCTATGAACTGATATTTAGGTCAAAGGCAATGAAATCACTTTACCAATAAAAGAAAGGAGTTGTTTCAGTGACTGAAGAGGGGAGCAGCAGGATTACACTGTTAGGACTGCGTAGGAAGATTCTGTTGTATCACATCACAAATTGCAATGTCAGGAAGGGCAAAGATGCCTGCAGAGTCCCCACTTTGTGGGCTGCCTTGCTTGAGCGTGGGATATGTGGCCCATGCTGCACAAATGGGTCTCACAGAGAAGGAGCTTGTGTAGCTCTACAAAAATAAAGACAGAAGCTTTTTCCCTCCCAAAAATATTGTCTGCAGATAGCAGGAAAACGTCACCTCAGGCCTTCTGAGAGGTTAACTCTCACAGAGGAGAAGAGCAGCATTATTGTGCTTACCCTACTGATCCCCACCTTTGCCACGCTGTGCCAGTCCTCCTGTTTGCATATTCAGCTGCGTGGACTCAGATGTGTTTGAGCCCAGGGCTGCTCCAGACTGTGGTTGGAGAGAGCACAATGCATGGCAGCTTCCTCAAAGGAGAAGGAGGCAAAGCAATAGAAGGAACCAGAGTAACTGAGCTATGGGTAAGCACCTATGTCAGTACCCAGAGCCAGCAGCTGATTATTGCACTTGGGGCTGCAGTTACTGCATTGTGCTCTTTTCCCTGTCTCCTGTATAACTGTGGGAGTTATCTGATGATAAGGTCCTCTGGCAGAGCCAGATGGCAGAGAGCACAGGCCTGGCCACATCTCCCAGGCTAGAACACCACAGACCTTGCTACCAAAAACACAACTGCAACACTTAAGCTGAGGGAGGTAGAGCCAAGACTTCACCATTTCCCCTCTCTGTGTCTCTTTCTGTCTATATAAATCTAAAGCTACAAATTTTTTTTTTTTAGTGCTTTTAAATGCCTGCAGACACAGATAATTAGTCTGTTCTGGTTTGCTGTGTTCTCTATCCTAAGCTCCAGCTTCTTGCTATTTAAGTCCAAGTGATGTTTGTGTAAGAGCTGTGCATGTCACTGAGGCAGCTGGTTAAAGGCACATGGGAAATGGCTTGGGCACTGGAATGTGGCTGGAGGCAGCAGAAGCTGAATGAACAACAGCAGGGAAATTATCTACCAGCTGGAAAGCAAAAGCTGTCCATTTCTCTCAAGCCATATTGTCTGCTTGTGACTTCTTAATATATTTGACTTAAAAGTGTAGTTCAGCTAAAATGTGCCTGGTCCACAGAAAAACATTGGATATTCAGTAAAATATTCAGTTAGCTTGGGGTAACTTTGATCTGTCATATTCAGCCTGTGTAAAAAGTCACACTGCTAGAAATTGGATGATTTCCTACTGGGAGGGTCTGAATTCATGAAAGCCAAATCAAAGAATCATAGAATCATTGAATCACAGAATCATAGAATCATAGAATCAGGCAGGCTGGAAGAGAGCTCCAAGCTCCCTCAGCCCAACCTCTCCCCCAGCCCTACCCAATCACCCAGACCATGGCACTAAGTGCCCCATCCAGGTTGTTCCTGAACACCTCCAGGGATGGGCACTCCACCACCTCCCTGGGCAGCCCATTCCAATGCCAATCACTCTCTCTGCCAACAACTTCCTCCTAAAATGGAACAGGACACACTTGACTAAGTAAGAGATGGTGTCAGGCCAAGGCCCTGCAGGCAGCACTATGAAAGATGGAGAAGCCATGATGTAATAGCAGAAACTTTGGACTGGAGCAGTAAAGTGAATGGCTCCAGACCGAGATACCTGATGATACTTATCTAAGCACTCAGGAGCTGTTGAACTTCTCCCCACAGAGGCATCAAAGCAGCAACAGGAACCACCATTCTAAAACCCCTTCAGCTCTGACCCTGGGAGCTACGAGGCAGCTTAACAGCTGAGCTGGACAAATGGGTAAAGCCCCTCTGTGCTGATAAATAATGGAAGATAACTGTGACCTGCTTGGCACACACTCTTAAAGAGAAACAATGTCCCATAGGACATCTTTGAAGGAGATAAGAATGTAACTCTGCTGCTAAAGCCACTTGGACATTCATATGACTGACTGTGAGGACCCACACAAAACCATTCAAGAGAGGGCTCAGGTGGGTCCAAGATGGAAAAACACAGGGGATAAGCCAATTCACAGTGCAGGTAGATTTGCAGAGGTACCCATGAGACAGTGCTTGTGAGTATGGTGGGGTGAAAACACTGCTAGCGAGACAGGCTCAGCTGGGGCAGCTACACTTGAAACCTTTTGCAAAGCCCTGGGAAGTTCCCACTGGCAGTGAGGATCCGAACGATGCATGGCAGATGGAATGCACTGTGGGTGTATGGGGAGTCACAAACAAGGGGAGAAGTCCTCTCAGGCTACACACGCTTTGATTCACAGCTGCTAATCAGCCAAAGGGACTTTGAGACACCACCTATTTCCCTCTAAAAATGTTGTCTCAGCAGAGATCAGAAAGGTAAAAGGAAGAGCAGGATTATTGGGAAAGGAATGGAGAACAAAGCAGAGGACACTAGTTAGTACTTCTCTCTGCCTCAGTGATCTGTCCCCCTCTGATCAATGCATGCAGTCGTAATTATCCAGCTGCAGGAGGAGGCTAAGACAGAAGGAAGGTAAGAAAACTGGTAACAAAAGTGACACAAGGAGCAAAGCAGTTCTGTCCACAGAGATTTAGCATAGATTAGGACTCAGGAAAAGCCACACCTGGGGCGGGGAAGCAGTGTGGTGATAAATCATGAAGGGAATGAAGAGGGGCAATTGAGGACTGGTGGTTTGTTGTTCCTCATGATCACATCCAGCCCAGTGATTGTGCAGTGGAATTGTTGTACGGTGAGAGAAAAGGAGAGCAAAAGGGATGGAAAGGTTACTGGGGCAACTATCACTCGGTTTTGTCCCAGAGTTTATTGTCTTTCCTAGCTTTTGGGCTAGGTTGATCCCAGAGGCCATCCAAGCAGGCAGTCTTTATGGTTTTATGTTCAGCATGCCCAAGCAGCCCAAAAAAGTACCTAGCTGGAAGAGAGGAGGAGAACAAGTCTGTCTGGACTCAGGAAGGACAGGAAACGAGCAGTTGAAATTCTGCTGCAGGTTTCCTTTTGAAAGGAAACCCTTTCACCACCACAGGACTCCTTACTCAGCAGTGCAGTTTGTTTCATTTCTTTTAGTGTGCACGTGAAGAGAGTTTGCACTCAACGCATTTCTCATGCAATTTTCCTGATGAATGTT
Source organism: Semnornis frantzii (assembly GCA_013399775.1). Lineage (NCBI taxonomy): Eukaryota > Metazoa > Chordata > Aves > Piciformes > Ramphastidae > Semnornis > Semnornis frantzii. The sequence goes on along the minus strand of VWYK01020914.1, from coordinate 104,826 downwards.
GCTGAGCATTTGCTTAATAATGTTTGATAACTGCCTGAGGAGCTGTGCCGAGACCAACATGGAACACTGCCGCGGGATGGCCTTGTTCCTTTGGTGCTGAAATGCAGCAGCCACTGCGTCGCATACTCAGGCTGAGACACAAACTTGTTCCGTCTTCCTGCAGCGCTGCCACTGCAAGCTTGGATGCTGTCAGGTTGTCAGTGTCAGACACTCTTCAAACTGAGAGCCGCGGTCACGCTGTGCATAAATAGCACATTGCTTCTGCCAAAGCACTCTCCAGACAAACCAAAACTATTCCTGCCTCTAAAGAGGGTCCCTAGTGAGCTGTAGAGCTCAAGAAGAGTTAATGCTTGAGGTCAACATCGTCGATGATCTGCCAAAAATGTACTTACGGGCATCCCTGTGTGGTTTACTGTGCCTCCCGCTGGCAGTGCTGCCACGACCTGTGAGACCAGGAAGTTCCGTGAAGTCAACAGCAATTCCAAATCCATAAGAACAAAGTCAGTCAATTGCTGCCATAGACACAGCCTCACACCCACTTTCGGGCTTCTGGATCCCTCTAAGGTTTTTGGAATTTGGGAAATCATAGAATATGGAATCATTTGAGTTGGAAGGAATCTTTCAGATCACCAGGTCCAACCACAAACCTGGAATTACTAAGTCACACTAAACCCCTGCACCTGTCTTTTAAATACATCCAAGAATGGTGTCCCTGGGCAGTCTGTTCCAGTGCCTCACAACCCTTGCAGTGGAGAAGGCAACTACCTTTGAATTAAAGTGTGCAAGCAAGGGCAAACAGAGCCACTCAGAGGCATCCCCAGGACTAGCTGTCATGCTGCAGCTTACTCAAGCATAAGCTCAAGTTTAATTATTCAAATGCCCTATTTATGCAGAACACAGAGACTTTGTAGAACCACAGAATGGAAGGGACCTTAAAGGCCATCTAGTTCCAACCCCTCCATCATGGCTAGGGACAGCTTCCACTAGATCCAGGATCAAAGGCCCCATCCAGTCTGGCCCTGAATACTTCCAGGGAGGGGGCATCCCCAGCTTCCCTGGGCAGCCCACCCCAGTGCCTTACCACCCTCACAGTGTAAAACTTCCTTACACCCGATCTGAACCTACCACCTTCCAGTTTAAAGGTGTTAGTCCTCATCCTATTACTACATATTCTTGCAGAAGTCCCTCCTCAGTTTCTTGGAAGCCCCTATTAGACACTGGGAAGCTGCTCTAAGGTCTCCCCATAGCCTTCTCTTCTCCCAGCTGAACAATCTCAACTCTCTAAGCCTGTCTTTGTAGGAGGTTGGACTTGGTGATCCTGAGGGCCTTTTCCAACCTGGATGTTTCTGTGATACCTCTGATCATGTTCATGGACCTCCTCTGTGATGACTCCAGTAAGAGCCCCAGATCTGAAGAGTACTCCAGACAGGGTCTGGTGAGAGTAGAGCAGAGGAAAAGAATCACCTGCCCCAATCTACTGGTGGTTATTCTCTGGCTGCAAGCACTCAACTCCACACTGGGTGCACACTTACCTGCTTCAGTGACCTGGAGCATCAGCAAGAAAGCAGCTCACAAAGGCTACATTTGAATTTGTGTGAAAGGTTTGGGTTTGAGTAACAACTAAATGAATGGCTGGAAGAACACAAAAACTGCTCCTCTTTGCCTCCAAACCAGTCATGCATTTCCATCTCAAACTGGGAATGTGAGGAGGGCTGTGAGGGAGGCTTCATTTCTGTCACGAAGGTGTGAGTGCTGCTGCTCTTCTCTGGAGCACCTCCAGGAGCCCTGCAGCCTGTCTCATGGCTTCACCTCGAGGAAGGTAACACAGCTGAAGTCTTAATGCAGCCGAAGCTGCAAGTGGGACATGCTTTCCATGGCTTTTAAGGTAGAAGAGTAGAGTCAACATTTCTCTGCTCTAAGTACCTCGCCAGGACTCCTGCTGCAGGGCACTGTAATCTGGTCACAGAGCTCCTTTGACCACCACCTCCTAATTAAGTGCTAACAATAGTGGCCAAAGCAAGCAGCAGCAGAACTTGTTCCTTACCAGAGAAAAGCACAGGCAGAGCTGTTCTGTCTGGTCGTAGAGAACATGCATGGAACACCTGGGCTTAGCCTCTCTCAGCTGCGTTTCCTCTCTCATTGTCAGTGTGCAAGAACCACACAATCCAATGAGGTGCTCTTTTCACTGCAGGTAAAGAACAGTTTCTGAATTACCTTTCCAAGTCCACTTGTCTCGGGGGGGGAAAAAAAGAAACCTTGAATCAATGAGTTTATAGATGTGAATTTAATCCGTTCTTAATGTCCCATGGATGTGGCTCACCAAGGTTCCCTGTCAGCAATTTTCTGCTGTTCCTTTGGAAAAAAAAAAAAAAAAAAAAAAAAAGTAATTAATGAAACAAGCTGAAGCTTGTTCTGTAATCCTCTCTCAAAAGCTGTGTTTGTACATTTTCCAATAAGAATCAGGAGCTGATTAAAAATGAACCTGTCTGAATGCTTAGAGCTGTTGGGAAGAATCTGTTGTTTAATATGAGGTTTATGAATACTGCATTACATTTCTTTTCCTCTTTCCCACTCATGGTAGGGTGTGATTTGCTTCCAACAAAGACACCCTCGGATGAAATAAAGTTCATTAGATAGTCCATGCATATCAATGGCATCTATTAAATGTGATTACAGTCTGAGAGCTCACATCTAGTCCAGATCTGAGATTTCAGAGGACCGGAATCTCTCTCCTGGGAGACATGGGCATGAGCCCTTTTGCCTGATGAAACAACAGAAGCCAAGGGCATTGTTCTAGCAGCAGGAGCACCACTTAGAAAAGCCATGCCATGGCAGCTCAGGGTAGCACCCACCTCCGTCCTCTTTGAAGTCCTCCACTGTCTGCTGCAGTCCTGGGCAGGAAAAGACACACCTGGAAATGCAGCAGGCAGTGAGCACAAAGCTGAGAACTGTGCTGCTGCTGCCTCTGCTACTCATCCTGCTGCCTGCATCATCCTGGAATTCCCTAGTGCCCTGACACAGGTAAAAGACAAGAGCAAGGCCTGCTTGGGTTTGGTGAGAGAAAAGTGACACGACCTGCCCACAGGAGATAAGCACAGCCCCTTGAGTCAAAATGGACAGACTGCTTGCCCCCATCTCTGAGCCATGTCTTCAAGCCTAGGACTAGAAGTATTTAGTATTTTCAGCATCTGAGTTCCCATGTGTTTGCAATCTAATATTGTAATTTAGCCCCCGTGGAGCCAGAGGTGTGTGCCAGTGGTTGCACTGAGAGCCTGGATTACGTGCATCTTGTTTGCTTGTGTAAGCAAAGATGCAATGAAAAGAAAGGATGAGTTAAATTTCTAGTTAAGTTTTCCCTGCGACTCCACTGCCTTGGAAATTCTTGAAAGGAAAAGGCTGCTGTTGGCAGAGCTGTGCCAGGAGCAGTGTAAGAGGACAGAAAAGCCAGTCCAGGCTGGGGATTGACACCTACCACTTAGGATGGCTTTGTAGGAGCAGGTACTTCCTTCCCACACCAGCTGCTTCCCTGAAGGATTCTGCAGTACTCTTCCCTCTGTTCCATTTGGCCTCCATCTTAGAAGGATTCAGTTCTTCATTTCCACTGTGTACTCTCTTTGTTTTACATGGAAGGCCTCGTGGAAAAAAATAAAAGCAAAAAGTCAGAAATCCCTTCCAAACAGCCTGTAGCTGCTGCTGATCTGCAAGGATTCATATATTTTAGGTCATCACCAACTCTTCTACTGAGAGTCTCTGGGAACTGGAAAAACCTCCACAGGATTTCTTCCCTCTGTCCCCTGCTCCCCAGCACCTACTCCATTGGCACTAGGACTCCTTCTCCCTCCCACCACCTAAACACAGACCCCAGCACACCACCCTCACTGCCAAGGCCATGGTGAGCAGTAGCACAACACTGAGATGTAGAATTGATTTAGGCTTGGTTGCAGCTGCCCAAATTCGGAATTGCCACTGCACAGGAAGTGGTTGCAAACCCAGGGCAAGGAAAGCAGCAGCACAGCCACAGCTCAGCCCTCCTGTCAGCCTGGCCCCATGCTCTGCAGCCTCACCTGGCCCTATGCTCTGCTGTCTCACCTGGCCCCGTGCTCTGCAGCCTCACCTGGCCCCATGCTCTGCAGCCTCACCTGGCCCTGTACTCTGCCATCTCTCCTGGCCCTGTGCTCTGCAGCCTCACCTGGCCCCGTGCTCTGCAGCCTCACCTGGCCCTGTGCTCTGCCATCTCTCCTGGCCCTGTGCTCTGCAGCCTCACCTGGCCCCGTGCTCTGCAGCCTGACTTGGCCCAGCTCAGCAGATCCAGGCAGCAAAAACAGGTGGCTGGAAGGTGACTGACTGGAGATGGAGTCTGACAGCCACCTCCCTGCACCAGCAGCACTGTCACAGGCTGTAGGGGCAGAAGGACACACTTGGAAAAAATAGCTGGATGAAACAAGCATAAAATAAACTTCCATTCCAACTTTGGTAAGTAGGGGACATTAGAAATTGAGTTTGTGCCCTTTTGCTCTCCTTTACCTACAGTCAGTTCTCCTGCTTGTCTCTTTCTGCAGCTGTATTCAGTAGATCAGTCTGGAGCAAAAGTTAAGATTCTGGACTGCACGAATTGGAAAGGGCATTAAATGCGGACAAATTAGCAGAAATGCAGTAAGTCTGACCTAGTTCCCTACAGTCTTCTGCTGGAGACATTGTCTGCTTATGGTTTGGATGTTCACTCTTCCCTGGGCAAGAGCTGGCAGGATGACTAAGCTGAAAGAGAAGGATTAGTGCTGAGACCAGACCTGTGTGGTAGCTTTATCCGTGATCTGCACAAGGGACGGGGCGCAGCCTCGGCAGCTTCACAGATGGCACTGAGCTGGGGGAGTGTTGGAAGCAGACAGGCTCCACAGAGGGATCTGCACAGGCTGGGTTGGTGAGTCAAGGCCAGTGGTCTTGAGTCCAACAAAGACAGGTGCCAAATTCTGGGTCAGAACCACCCTACGAAGGCTGCAGGCTTGGGCAAGTATGGCTGGGAAGTTGTCTGACAGAAAAGGACCAGGGGGAGCTGGCTGGCAGGCAGCTGAGCAGGAACCAGCAGTGTGCCCAGCAGCATCTTGGCCTGTGCCAAGAACAGTCTGGCCAGCAGCAGCAGGGAAGGGATCGTGCCCCTGTACTGGGCACCAGGGAGGCTGCCCCCTGAAGCCTGGATCCAGTCTTGGGCCCTAAGAAGTCCTATAGGACAAGAGGAAATGACCTCAGGCTGTGCCAGGGTAGGTTTGGATTGCATATTAGGAAAAATGTCTTCATTGAAAGGAGCATTAAATGTTGGAACTGGCTTGCCAGGGCAGCACTGGAGGTATTTAAGAGCCATGTAGACACAGTGCTGAGGGACATGGGTTAGTGGTGACCTGGGCAGTGCTGGGTTCATGCTTGGGCTTAATGATGGTAAAGATCTTAATGATCTTTTCCAACCTAAATGATTCTTGAAATCCATTTATTTAAAATGCATATAGAGACCCCCTGAGTTTTTTGTCTGTGTGTTACAAAGTTGCTGTGCTAATTCCAAGCCCTGTGCATGCAGGCGTTCACCCTGCAGTGTTGGTCTGTGTAGGTTAGTTGGGACCCCAGAGCTGATACTGTGGCTGTGCCAACACACACAAGTTGTTGTGCACCACTGACAAAACTGACCAATTTTTGCTTTTCAATACAGCATCAGAGCTCTGTCATAAAACTCAAAGCTGTGTTTCAAAGTTAAGGTCATCAGGAACAGTGGTTCCCGGGCTTGTCTCAGGAGATCTGGTGCCAAACTCCAGCCCAGAGATTTCCTCAGTGTCTTCCACAAAGTTCAGAAGTTTCAGGTTTCTGTCATTCTCTGTGCTGAAAGCTGCCACTCACCTACCAGCAGTCAGGAGGGCTGGATCTGCTCTGCTGTGAGCAGAGACTGAGGCAGTTGGGGCTGAACAGTCTGGAGAGGAGAAGGCTCCCACGGGACCTTCTTGTGGCCTTGCAGGATCTGAAGGGGGCTACAAGAAAGCTGGGCAGGGACTTTTGAGGTTGTCAGGTAGGGATAGGACTGGGGGGAATGGAACCAAGCTAGAAATGGGGAGAGTCAGCCTGGAGGTTAGGAAGAAGTTGTTGAGCATGAGGGTGGTGAGAGCCTGGCAGGGGTTGCCCAGGGAGGTGGTGGAAGCCTCATCCCTGGAGGTGTTTAAGGCCAGGCTGGATGAGGCTGTGGGTAGCCTGAGCTGGTGTGAGGTGTCCCTGGGCATGGCAGGGGACTTGGGACTGGATGGTCCTGGTGGTCCCTTCCAGCCCTGCCTGATTCTGTGATTATATTCTATGCCCTCTGAGGTACAGCAAGGCATCCTCAAATGATTTGGTCTTCTTGATGCTCTTCTCTCTGCTGTACCTCTATAACAAGCAAAGTTACAATGTCCCAAAGCAGAAAGCCCTCTGTCAGCCCAGCAAGACTCTCTGCTCTAGACCACTGCATGCACTACGATTTCTGGTGGTGTAATCACTAAGACAACTTGTTAGCACCGCCCTGTGTTAGGGGAGTTTACATTTAGCAAGCTGGAATCAGGCTGCTCAGCTGTGGGACACAAACCTTCAAGTGCCAGGAGAAACAGAAAAGTATCCCAGTGAGAGAAGTCCTGGGCTGTTGCAGCAGGACAGATATAATAATGATGACTTGCATGATGGCTGAACAATGCAGTGGATTTAATCTCCTTTCCTACCTGTTAGTGCTAGCTCAGAGGATGGGGCTTGGCAAATACTTTTGTGATCAGATTTCAGCCTATTGGTCCTGAATAAACTGATTTTTTTTTCCACATCCTCTTGAGCTGTGCTCTTGGTCACTCAAAATCCAAAGAGTTTATGTCTGCTGAAAATTGAGCAGGTTGTTTAGTTGAAGTTTCCTAACAGATGGCATAAAATCTCCCTTTTTTAATAACTAAGCTATTTCTGTTTCTGCCTAGAGCTAATTTATTTTACTGAGGATCAAAATCTGATTTTCTGATTAAACCAAGCTTGCTCACAGGCTTAACTTCCTTTCACAGACATCCACATGGATGTTTGTACAGAAGTTCCTAAAAAGCAAAAGATCTTCTATCAAAGAGTGCTCCAAGTAGAGATTTCCTTAGAAGCTTCTGAACCAAGCACAAGTCATTGTTTTATTGCACACAAATTGCACCTCTCCTTGCACACTTCTGGAGTTATTCCATGGGCTCCAGGAAGAACCACATCAGATTATGTGAGTCCAGTTCTGGTGACAACATAAATTACCAGGAGTCCCTGGGTTTGTCTCGTGGGGGTTTTCTCTAAGCCCTTACCTTCTCAATCTGCAGATTGCCAGTGGGCAGCAGCTCACCTCTGAGACTGCTGTGCCTCTTTTGCATTGATTGCTTCCACACTCAGCTGTGCCCAGCTGCAGCACCCAGCAGAGCTGGCTTCCTCACCTCATTCAGAGAGGGAGACAAGTCAGGAGGTTTCAGACAGGTCTCCAGCACTGCCTCCCCAGTGCCTAGCTGCAGCCTTCCACACTGCCCCCAGGCTGCCCATACCTCTTCTCCTGCCTGCCACATTTGCCCCAGCCCTGCAAAATGACTCCAAGGTCCTTTTTCCTACTCTGAGCACTGACATATCACTACCACCACAGAAAGAGCTGGGTACAAGGCAGACTCCTATGGGCAGCACCATGCCCTTCCCCGAGCCGCAGCCACACCACTCTGACATGGGCAGTGGCTGGCACTGTAATATAAATGTGCACATCCCTTCCCTTGTGTGGGTGATGGTGACAGAGTCAGAGTGAACCCAGATGATCTTTGTTGTTGGCTGGTTGTTTTTTTTCTTCTCTTGAGGATTGACTTCTCACCCAAAGTTGTGATCACTGAGTGTCTGCCATCCTGTGCAGCGCAGAGAGGACCTCCTCCCATCCAGCTCCGTGAGGTCTGCTCTGAGCAGCCCTCTGCTCCCCACCAGAGAGTCAGAAAGGTGTGAAATCAAAAGGATCAATGAGGACAAGGTCTGTACTTCTAGGCCTTAATATGTCTGCTTCGTTGAACAAAGTATGCAAGGTGACTGCTTTACTGTCACACCTAGCAGGCCTTAATGCAATTTACTGTTGTGTTTTAATTCACAGCTGTTTTAATGGACTAGAAAAGCTGAGATGACAAATAAAAGGCTAATGTGCCGATGTGATTCATTTGCACATAAATCAGTTAATCTTTTTCAGCGGAGCCCCTTTAAATAGTGCCTGTGACTTATCAGCTCTATCTCTGCTCTTTGTTTTCCGTCGTTATGGAGCCAGCACTTTCCCAGTGACGCACCAGCGCTGGCAGGAAGCTATCCCAAGTGTGTTCTGTGACTCATTTCAATTTGCTCTTCGGAGCCTTTGCGGTTTGCTCATTACCATTGGCATTGGTGGCTAATGGGCACTTGGTAGGAAATAATCTTTTTCTCGAGTCTTTCATGGAGCAGCAGAAACGAAGGCAAAGAAGGATTCCACTGGTGGCACTTTGGGCTCTTGGCTGGATGTCAGCCGTGACCCAGGGCTCCTCAGGACTGGATAGCAGCTGAGCATCACTGCCTGCCGTGCCAGGAGCCACGCCACTGCCAGCGTTTGCTGTGGCACCTACACTGCCCACCCTTTACATGCACACAGCTCTTGTGCCCTGACAGCACAAACAAGAAAGGGGGGAATGACCCCTAGGCTGAAAGAAAACTGCACCTGCGTGCACAGATCCTTGTCCTTGCTCCATAACTGGGGTATCTGAGCACCATGGCTGTTATAAGCCTGGATACAGAACAGACTTGGCTGGGTGACTTTGCTCTACTTCACTGGAATCATTTTTTTCTTACCTTGTCCTCATTTTTTTCCCTTTTCTATTTTTTTTTTTTTAAAGAATACACTGTAAGAGATACTGCTTTTTGTGCTACTCATTCAATAGAGAAATCACTAATCATTTCCCAACCAGGTCTTCTGGCCCTGTTAGAGAAAAAATGACAGCAACAGCAAAAAAACTTTTCTTCCCTCCATACATGAAAAAAATGAAAATGTGAGACTGTATCTCATTCCTTGTCACAAACTGTCACTCTGTGGGTAAGGAGAACTGGTCACAGTGTTTAGCTGTGACTGAGGCAGGTTTCTGATAGAAAGTCTCTCTTGGAAAGTCTATTAAAAGCAAACATCTCCCTGTGCTTGTCTTCAGCTGAAGTCATGACCAGCAGCACACAGTGGGCTGAGCTTACAGGTCTGATGATCTCCCCAACCCAGAACTCTTCCCCAGGACATTCCAGTGACACTAGTCTGTGACTGCAGGCTCCTGTGAAGCACATGCAGACCTGTGGGCAAGAGAGCAAGCTTGAAGCATGGAAATGCAAAAGGCAGGCATGGGAAAGCCCTGATGTGCCCCTCATGCACCCTGCACAGCTGGGTCAGCAAGTCTGCAAGGGTTTTAAAGGAAAGCAGAGACTTAATCACTGTTGTTGTTTTGTCATACCATTAGCAATAGCTAAGTTAGTGTCATCTTCGAGTTGCACAGTGACCTTTGCTGTGTTCTCATTAAGGTTTTCCTTAGACATTGAGTTGCTGGAGCAGTTCCAGAGAGGAACAATGAAGCTGGTGAAGGGTTTAGAAAACAAGTTTCATGTGGAGCAGCTGAGGGAACTGAGGTTGTTTAGCCTGGAGAAGACGAGGCTGAGTAGAGACCTCACTGCTTTCTACAACCACCTGAAAGAAGCTGGCAGTGAAGTGGATGTTGGTCTCTTCTCCCACACAACAAGATGAAATGGCCTCGTGTCACACCAGGGAAGTTTTAGATGGAGTAGCAGAGGAAACTTCTGCACTGGAAAGTTTCTCAAACACTAGAATAAGTTCCCCAGGACAACAGCTGAATCTCCCACCAGAGGTGTCTGAAAGATGCAGCAGACTTAGCAGAGGTAGATAATGGCTAGATTCAAAAATCTGTGATTCTCTAAGCTGCCTTCTTAGCTTTAAAAACAGTGATGCTACCAAAGGAAGCAAAGAGAGTTCTGATACTAGGAAGCAGGATGGGCCAAGCGCACAGAAGGTACACGCAGGAGAGCTCATGGCCTGAGTCCTGCACAGCTGAACACAGGTGTTTGATACTGATCCCAGCACAGCTGCACAGTCACCCGAGAACAAAAAGCAGATGCTGAAATGATCAGGAAGAAGCCCTCAGATGCCTTTGATAGAGCTGAAATTATCCATACCCTCTTTAAGTCATGCCTTGCACAGACACATCAACTAAAGGATACCTCTGACCAAATGTGTTGTGTCACTGACCTGCTATGGCAATGGAAACACTGGAAGGACATGGACACAAGAGCTCAAAGAATATTTAGACAAACTGGTGTCATGACCTGATAACATCTGCCCTCAAGTTAAGTTTTTAAAACTTAAGGAACTAAATGAGTCATTATTAAGCTGCTGGACACTGCTGTGAAGCCATGGAGGGCAAACAGCATATCAAAGAGTGGAGGTGAATGAGTGCAGTATCTCTCTTAATGGGGAAAAGACAGGGGCAGGGGAATAATAAGGGCAAGCAGGGGAGAGGTACTCTCTGAAAGCCCAAAGAGAGTGACAAGATAATGAAATGGCCAAAACAGGTCTCTTGAGAACAGGTTGTACCAAAGCTTTCCTTTCTTAACAGGATGATGAGCCAGGTTGCCAGCTAGGATAAACTGTAACTCCACTGCACAGAAGCCTGAACACCATCCCATGGGACATATAAGTAACCTGGGGAGTGCAGCTCATCAGGAGTTAAGGTCAAAGAGCATATGTCAGTAGCTTGTTATGACATTGGCAGGGTAGACTTCCCTGTTTGCTAGAGGAGTCCATCATCAATTGACTGTTAGGCAATCTTCTCCATTAGGTGCCAGAACAGAAGTTGTTTTTACAATCAAACACACCAAATGTGCACATCAAAGCAACTGGGAAAGGCCTTCGTGAGCCTTTGTGGCCAGGACTGGCATCCAAAGTGCCCCTGCCCATCTGGGCAATGCAGAGCCTGGCTGAGAGGTGGGCAGTGACAGGGAAAGGAATCTAGCAGCAGAGGCTGAATACTTGTGCAAAACACAGGGAGATTCCTGTTGGTATTCCAGAAGGTGTCTGGGGTGGAAGAAAACAAACTTTTTACTGCAAAGACAGCAAGCACTGGAGCCAGGCTGGCTTCAGAGGCTTTTAGGGAAATGGTAGACAATGATCTGCTGGGGGAAGGTCTAAGAGAGCCTGGCTCTGCCTCAGACTGTCAAGGTAACCCCATCACTGCTATGACTTTGTCAACCCTCAGGCTTGCTCTGTAAGGCATTCTGTGCTCTTTGCTCACTTTCTCTCCTTGTCTTCTCCAGATTTGCCTCCCTGCAGGAAACTTTGCCATGAGGCAGGCCACCTGCTAGGAGCTGAGTGGGTCCTCACAGATGTGCCTTTCACCAGACCTGAGTGCTGAAGAACCTCAGTGAGTAGACACAGCTTCAGCACACTGCCAGCCAGGCTTTTGTTCCTCTCTAGCTTCACTGTCACAGTTGTGTCGCAATACATTTGCCACAGCCCTTGTTTTGCCCTCAGATGGTTTTACAATGTCCAGCTTCACACAGGTGTGCTGGCAGCACGTCCCAAGCAGAAGCAGGGAATCCATCTGTGGTGCTTCAGGAAAGTCCATCTAAGACCAATGCTTTTCCTAAGAAGTGCCCCAGCCAGAGTGACAGATCACAGCACTCCGAGTTTTCTCCTACAAGACCTAGCAATGTCCTTAAACTCCTCCTGGGACACCTCCCCTTTTTTTCCAAAGGTGATGCCCCCTCTTTTTCCCCTAATGCCTTCAGCAGCTCCTTGCCCACCCAGCCTGGCTGTCTCCCTTGCCACCTCACCTCCTGGCACGTTGGCACAGCCTGGTCCTGTGCCTGCAAGAGTTCTCTCTTGCAGCAGGCCCAGCTTGCCTGCACCCCTCAGGTTGTAAGGGCCACAATATCATCTTCTTGAGGCACTGGCTTGAGTCAGGCTTACCACAGACAGCTGCCGCTCAAATGTTCCCTGTCCAGGCACAACTCTGCCAATAAGAGATGATCTTTATCTGGATCAAATCCTTCTACTCAGAGCAAGCTCTGGAGTAGAAATTATCAATGCCACTGGAACCTATTTCAGAGTTTGGTGACTTTGTCTGGTTTTTAATGTAGAATGTGTGGAGCTGAAAGCATCCCATGAAGAAGGGCCCATTTGTGCAGAGTGTCAGCCAAAGGCTGTGTTAAACTCCCTCCTCTGCCATTAAACTTCCTCCCTCCTGCTTTTCAGAGGACTTTGTAAATGTCATATTGACAAAACTACCAGAAGCAATTTGATACTTAGCACCCACATAGCTCATCCCTCTCTGTGTTTTTTACAGCTAATGGATGAACAGACACTTCTGGAATACAAACAGTCTCATCCTGAAGATGCCTAGAAGGAATTTACAAATCCCACCCTCAGGATGCCTGCTTGTCCCTACTGTCTCTTGTGAGATTCCCTGGAGAGTGTCTCAGGCAGGTCTTCAGCTATATCTCAACCTAGGTGAGCTCAGTCTCACCCTTTGTGCCTGAACTCCTGCGCTGCTCAACAGAGAGCAAAGCTTTCGGCTCCAGGTATGACAGAGAAGAGAGAACAACATTTCCCTTGTATAATAACTGAAAGTCTCTTTTTGTATGCATTGACTCCACATGCCAGCTTGGCATCGGAGCTGGCAGAGACAGGTAATGGTTGGAATCTTCTCCAAAGTCATACTATAAACACACTCAGACTGGGGAGCACTCTTCCACACGGTGCCAGAGTCCAGATCGGGTTTGTGAGCAGCCCAGGGTGGCTCCTCCCATGCCCCCAGATGGCAGAACACAATCCCCCTCTCACCAGGAGGGTCCCTGCACTGTCTGTTTGCAGCAGACGTGGCAGGTCCCGAGAGATGTGTGGATCCCTTACCATGTCCTCAGCCAGCAAGGCAGCCTGGCAGCTGGCCCACGCCTGGCAGCCAGCTGCCAGTCTCAGCATGGGCAGAGTAGAAACACTCTCCAAGAGGCTCAGCCCAAGCTATCTGTAACCTCCACAAAGGAGGAGGGCAAGGCAGCACTTCACTGAACTTCAGACAAACTGCCATTCACCAGGCCTGCTTCACTGCTGAAGGAATCTCAGCACCAGCTTTTTTCTGCTGTTCAGGAGTCCTGAACCCAAACCTCATGGAAATGGAAAATGTTCCTGCGAGCACAAACAGATTTTGGATCAATCCAAATTATGTCTGAAGAGGAAGAAAGAAAAACATTTCATGGAAGAACATTTGAACATCCTGAGTATGTGAAAGACAGCAGAAGCCCACAAGGGTACATCTTGAAGAATCTTGATAAAACGATGAAACAGCCTAAAAATGTGTTATGGAGAAGGTAAAACAGAATGGAAGTAGGAAGACTTGCAAGTTCTGCAAAAGGCAGTAAGAGCTTTGCTACAGCTTTCCAGCTTATCTGTAGTTCACTCTTGCTGAGTTCCAAGTGACACAAAAATATCCTCTTACGCCTGAATAAAAATTCCTGTTAAATTCTGAAGAGGTTTTAGCAAGTTGCAGAGCCGTTTCCAGGACCTGAGAGAGCTCTCATTTCACTCTGATAATGTCTCATTGTCTTCTCCCAAGGTGTGCTATAGAGCAGGTCTGTTTAATCTGAATATGCTTTACTTTCAGCCCTCATTCCCCTCATTTTCTCTACTTATCACTGATCAGGAGCTCTATTTTCTCTAGCCTGGTGGACTGCATTAAATTAGAGCTGTGATTTTTCTACTTGGTATCTTGCTAAGGCAGTGAAACATTTCTCACAGTGAAAACTCTGACTCCAAAAATCAGACAAGATTTCTTCAATTTAGCATTTAGAAGGTACATTGCAGATGCTGTTAATCAGCTCTCTGTGAGCCTGATAAGGTCACCTGGGATGTCTTACTGCACTGAGCAGAGGCAGCCTCTGAAACTCAGTGACTGAAGTCTCTCTGATACATAAGCAGCACAACCTCCTGCTTGCAGCACCTGCACTACAAGCCTGGCCACGACAGGGACAGCTCTGCAAAAGCACAGGACCCTGCTGCCAGTCTTCAATACAAATGTGTCCAACTACAGGCAGGTACTGCTCACCCTCCATGCTCTGGCGTTGATGAAGAGGTGGAACAGCTTGCAGAAATGATAAAGACAAGGTGTCTGCTGTGGAATTTCTCCCACTTCAGTTAAATGGAGCTCCCTGCCCCTTCTTGGCATTTGTCAGAAAATTGCAGGCCAGGGCAAATTGGGATTCTCTGTAGCACTTCATTGTGGTGTCTCATTTCGAAGGTATGACAGCTTTGCAGGTTTCCACCAACACCAGGGAAAGGTTCTGCTTAGGCACAGCAAATCAGACTTGGCTTCCCTGCTTGTTCCCAAAAGGAAGAGGGGAAAAAAGAGGGAATTTTGAAAAACACTCCAATACAGCAAGCTGGTTAGCACCGACAGACGGCTTTTGCCTGGGACATCCCAAAGTACCAGGGGAAAGGGGTGAAGGAAAACAAATCATTTACCATTGTGTGAGACAGAGATCCCTGGAGGAAAACACAGGGACACGAGGGGCTAATACAGAGGGACATGAGGGGCTCATATTCAGGGACACAAGGAGCTCATGCATGGGGACACAAGGGGCTGATACACAGGGACACGAGGGGTTGATACACAGGGACAGGAAGGGCTGATACAGAGGGACACGAGGGGCTGACACACAGGGGCACACTCAGCAGAACCCCTTGCTGCAATGGATGTGCAGCGCTGTTGTGGTAGAACAGTTCTCAGATTAAGCCAAGTTACCATCCAATGACTCCTGGCTCCCTTCCTTCCTGGGGATAAAGACATAAATCAAGTGCATCGAGAGTGTATGAACTGTTTGCTCCAGTTCTTAGCTGCACATGTGCAAGTTTTGTTTAAAGCATTGAGCAGGTCAGACACCCACCGGGAAATGTTGTGAGGATCCTCTCAGTGACACTCGTTGTTCTCTGCTCAGGGAACGATCACATTTGCCTTTCCCCAGGGAGCCACTGTGCCCAATTTACCTGCTGAGACCTGATCTTTTCAGCACACAGACTCTGCTTTACAACGGATTTGTTGTGTTTAGGTTGCTCTCTTTGTCACGAGAGCTGTGCCCTCAGGGCTAGGGTTAAATTTGGCACAGTGGTTCATACTCTCTGTGTTTTCAGAATGCACTGCAGCTTCTTCAACACAAGGTTTTGAACCGAAGCGACTAAGCCGTATCTGTGTAACCCTGTGGCCAGTGCAAAGGGCCATTAGCCCAGCGGAGCTAGCACATGCACCGTGGGAAGCCACCAGGGAGTGTTGGAAGCCGTTGGGCAGCAGGAAGACCGGAACAGAGTCCAGCACAGAAACATGGTGAGGAGTCTCACCTGACTGCAGTGCCACCATCAACGGCTACAGACTCTTCAGTGTGAGCAGGCAAGGAAGAAGAGGAGGTGGCGTGGCCCTGTATGTGAGGAAGTATTTTGACTGTCTTGGGTTATTGCTGTTGACGATAAGGCTGAGTGTTTCTGGGTGAGAATCAGAGGCAAGGTGGATATCCTGGTGCAAAGTGTCAGGTTTCCACAGAACAGACACAATTAATCCAGCCTTTGGTTTGTACAGGTGAGTGCCAACCCTGCAGTTGGGCTCCACGTGCCCATGAGCAGGCTGTGGACTGAATCCTGCTGCAGCCTGCTCAGCCTTCAGTCGTTTATCGAGGACTGTGTCGCCTGCACTGGAATTAGCAGTAATTACTTAGACACAGACTGAATGAATGTACAAGATAAATTGCTGCTGACAGTCCTGTGATTCAGACACTATTTTATAATTATTGACTGGAGATAGATTCCAATTTGCTTTAACAGAGTAATGGCTTGAGCATCAAATAAATGGAATTATCTTTATCAAGTCCTGAACTCCCTTGTTAAAATACAATTTCTCCTCTCATCTTTGTCCAGCTGGGCCTGCTGTCCTCTACACTCTTGGTGATGGCAGGCATCAGAGGGTTTAGAAGAAAAGAGCTGTGGCTCCCTGCCTCATTTTCCACCTCCAGGCTCAGGTGAGGTCCCTGTGGGTTACATGGCATTGCCTGGGGGGGTGTAATGCTCACTCAGGCTTTAAGGGCTTCTCTCCACCCAGGATCCCTTTTTGAAGCAGTCTGCCCAACAGCCAGCATGACACACTCACCTCTACTCCCTGACCTTCACGGAAGAATAATAAAAGACAGTTTCAGGCGACCAAAAGAAGGAGTTTATGAACACGGTCAGCTTCATTTTCCCATTGTGACACTGCAAATTAACAATCATAGGGGAGAAGTTTTTCCAGACCATTCATTTCTAAGAGGTTTATTTCAAAACAGTTGGGATATATGGAGAGAAAACCTGGTAGCCTGGAAGAGTTCTCTGGGGTTTTAGCAGTTAAGATGAGTTTTGTTTACTGGATTTGGAAGCCAGAAGCTGTTTCCCATCTGGAGATGGCAACTCTCCAGGGCCAGCAGCTCTCTTGCTCTACAAACATACAGGGGAACACCTGAAACGTGATGGCAGAAGCCAACAAAATGAGAGCATTGTAAGGATAGCAGCAATGCCAGAGCTCTTCCCCTGCTGCCCCTGGCTCAGCCTGTGAAATACATTTCACTCTGGCAGGAGTGACTGCAACACCCACCGAGGTCAGTGTCACTGTACCAGGGCTCCACTGGGAGTTTGTGCTTCTTGTCATTGGCATTTGTCACCTGTAGAAAGCTGAAAATGGGAAGGGAAGGGAAGGGAAGGGAAGAAAAGGGAATTAA
>VWYK01020914.1:0-87876 GCA_013399775.1 Semnornis frantzii | reverse complement strand
AGGGGAGTGGGAGGGGAATGGGAGGGAAGGGAAGGGAAGGGAAGGGAAGGGAAGGGAGGAAATTGCAATTACAGTACAAAGTTATAACGTCTGAATAGACAAATACAGTAAATCTTTTAAGTATTTAAACCTGATAATTTGGGAAAACACTGAAGTGGCCCAGTTATATTAATGATTAACAAAATGCATGCTCCCAAAGCAATGTCAGACTGGACTCCATGAACTCTGCTTTTCTGTGCAACACTTCAATTACTACTATTAAATTATATTGCTAAACCCCACTGGGATGGTGCTGGAGTCCTAGAAGGAGCAAGAATTTCCTGAGTGGCATGATCAGCTCTTACTGCCTCAGTGCACAAACCTACAGTAAGTTGGCTGTAGTTCTTCATCACATAATGGTTGAACTAAAAGGGGGGGGAAATAAGCCAAAAAAAGAAATCTGAAACTTTAATTGCAAATATAGCTCTTACCAGAGAAACACAGGAATTCTGTTACTGTTGCTTTATTTCCATGGCCAACAAAATCCCATCCATGCAAGGGCAGCTTCCTTGCCACTACAGCTTGGTACCAGAGTACAGGAGGCACATAAACCTCTTCAGTCTGCTCCTACCCTTCCAGTCTCCATGTCACAGGGCCAGGGCTGCCTCTGACATCCTGCAGCTCCCTGTAACACTCCTCCATGCTTTGGGATGCTTCTGCCATACAGGGACAAAAAAAGCCAAGCCAAACTGAACTGAACCAAAGCAAACAAATAAAAAAAACAAACATCAAACCAAAATAAACCTAAAGCACCATGAATCTACAAAGCCTGACATGGGTGGGTTTGCAAAGTGCATCAGGATCTGCAGACAGTTTTCATGAGAGAGGTGCAAAAAGCACAGGTACATGGCTTTGGGGGGGGCTGACAACGCTTCCTTGCCTTGTTTCATAGCTGCACACTCTTTGTGCCTGCCCGGGCACACTGGCACTGTGGCACTCTGAAACCACTGAGGGTCTGTATTTGAAACAGAGATTTGAGTGCTCCACCTCTGAGAGTTTCATTTGCTGCACTCCACAGCTGCCTGCAAATATGGCATGAAAGTTACCAAACAAGTGAAGAAAATCTGCTGCTGTCTGATCCCAGGGGGGAAAAAAAAAAAACAAAAACTAAAAAACAAAAAACCTCTCCCTGCTCTGTCTCAATTCTGGGTATATCTTCTCTGTTACTTTACCAACCAGGAGACACTGCACTGTTCTGAGTTTCAGTAAAAGCAGATACCAGCACATAACAGACTACATCCCATGCTGTGTTATTTTTGGACTGCTCCCAGGCAGGAGGAAGAGTTAGTACAGAAACAGTTTGTTGTTTTTTTTTTTATTTCAGGATAAAAATTAAAAATATCTTTCCACTGACTGGGCTTGTACAAAGTATTTTGCAGAAGAAATCTTAGCCGAAATACCATACAAGAGAAGGTTTTACAACAATGATATCTAATTAACTCCTACCCCCAAACGGAGCACAGGGATCAGTCAGTGTCAGCTGTGTTCCAGTAGAAAATTCTTCCTGGTTCAGAAATGCATTCAAGGCAACCACATTCACAGAGAGCTTAGGAAGTATTTAGTTTTGTGACTTTGGGCTTCTGACAAATCTCAGGTCCCAAGCAGCTTTTATTAACTTTTGAAAGCCCCCATGCTCAGCCATGCTGCACACTGTCCCCGCAGGGTGCAGTGGGTAATGCTGTGCTGTTGCAATGCTCACCACGTGCAGACAGACAAAGCCAATCACAAGTGTCTTTGCCCACACCACATTTTCTACCAAGCCATGAGCCCAGCTCCTGACAGGCCTGAGGTTGGGAGTAAGAGAGTGTGAGGAGCTGGCGTACCGCAGCCTGCAGCACGCAGCGAGCCGAACATCAACGCAGCTCACGTCCCTCTAAGGCTGACCTTTCCCACCTTTCCAGACCCTTACAAGCTTGTCTGGATGTCAGGTAGGTGGCAGAGATGAAACACAGATGTCTATCTGGGGAGGTTTTCTCCTAGCTTTGCCAGAACAACAAATGGTAAACCATCCAGATTCAATAGTCTGTGTAACTGATTGCTCCTCTCAAACCTTCTCTGGAGTCAGCAGAGACTACTAAAGCTGAAAGAGCAAAATGAATCCTGAGCTTCATGGTGCAAGCTGTCAGACACAAAAAAAAAGAAATTTGGTTAGAGCACACCTGGGAGGAGGAATGGCAGGGAAGGGTGAGCTAGCATAGCACTCTTGCTGCTCTGTGCTCCCTAAATGCACACAGTCTCAGGGCAGGTGCACTTCAAGCACCTTTGCCATTCCCTGTGGAATGACTTCCCCAGTACCACACAGCAGACAGATGTCTTCAGAGGTAACAGCCCAGGCTCATGTCCCTGACAGCTTTTAACTGCTGAATCTCACAGCCCCGACTGGGGCTGGTCCTGGAGCCTGAGCCATTAGGGCATGAAGCACAGTCCAGTCTCTTTGGTGGGCTCAGGCACCTAACAAGAGAATGTTCCCAGTGGAATGCTGCAAAGAGCAGAGCAGTTGCCTCATCTGAGCTGTCTCTCCAACAGCCTTCACAGGTAAGTGGTGCTTGTCTCATGGGGTTTCCTTGGCTTCCTCAGGTCATTTGCAGAGCAGGTGAGTCGTTGGGGGTTTCTGGTTCTTGCACATGTGTTAGTCTGGGGGCGTTGATAATTCCTGAAGTGAAGTCAATCTGTGTGAAGCTGTCATCTAGTTCTATCAGATTTCAGGGCTGGTTTACTCCTCGCTTCCACCACTTTACAGGTCACAGAACCATGGAATGTTACGGGGCAGAATGGACCTCCAGAGACCACCCAGTCCAATGACTTAGAGGGCAGACATTCTGCTGAACATCTTAGACAGAAGTCATGTTCCTACCCTTCTTGTCTGCATTAGCACTGAGCTGCAAAAGGTTCTGTCAACTTAATGAAGCATAGTATTTTCTTGCTGAAGATGGAGTGGGAAGTGCCCCTTCAAACACTGCTTTTACAGATGTTTCTTCATTTGACCTTCTTAGTACACAACTTTTTTTCACTTCCAAGTTTACCTTTAGTCTCTAAGTCTCTAGGCTGTGGATCATGTTGAGCCTTCTGCTGTGGAAATCAATATCTTCACACTGAAAAGATTTCCCTATGTAGCTGCTTCTACACTATTATCATATTACTCTTTAAGGCATTTTAGAAGAAAAACAGCCTCAGTTTTAACACACAAGCATAGTTTCCAAACCCAGATAACTCAAGGTCTATTCACTGTGCCTTGCCTAATGTCTCTGTATCTTTTGTGAAGGGTGGACACCAGATAGCTCAGGACACTTACACCTCTGCTTTCATTTCTGTTCAGCCTCTGTTCCACTGTGGAGCTCTGGTACCTTGGAGCTTGGTACTGAAGTTCAGTTAGCTCATTCCTGCACTCTGATCTGCAGGGAACACTTCTGTCCTCAGGGAAGCTGGACTAAAGGAAGGGATACAGTTTTGTCCAGAGCAGCCTACAAGCAGCTCAGATGCAGACTCCTAAAGGGATATAGTTCTGTCCAGAGCAGCCCACAAGAAGCACAGATGCAGACTCCTAAAGGGATATAGTTCTGTCCAGAGCAGCCTACAAGAAGCACAGATGCAGACTCCTAAAGGGATATAGTTCTGTCCAGAGCAGCCTACAAGAAGCACAGATGCAGACTCCTAAAGGGATACAGTTTTGTCCAGAGCAGCCTACAAGCAGCTCAGATGCAGACTCCTGAAGGGATATAGTTCTGTCCAGAGCAGCCTACAAGCAGCTCAGATGCAGACTCCTAAAGGGATACAGTTTTGTCCAGAGCAGCCTACAAGAAGCACAGATGCAGACTCCTAAATGCTTCTACTCAAGAGTGTGCTCCAAACCAGCTCCAGTAGGATCCCCTACACAGAAACCTGTGCTGCTGTCTTTGGAGGGTGCCTGCTCTGAAGTACATCACCAAAGCAAGTATAAGGCAATCCTCCTCTTACTTTTCCACAAATTCAAACTCCGGGAAAAGAGAATAAAATTCTGTAGAGCTGAAAGTGCCAGAGTGAGGCAGAACAGAAGCTGCCTCTCTGGCCAGTGTCTGCAGGGAAGCAGCCCACCTCGTGCATCTCGCTCCCTGGAAGCCCTTATGGAAACACCAGGAAGGCAAAGGCCTGAGATGCAGCTGGGTACAGCAGCATATGCCTCTATAGCCCACTGCATGCCCCTTCCATGGCTTAAATAGCACTGCCACTGTCAAAATGGCATCAGATGCCCAAGGAGCACACAACCCCACTGCATATCCACAGAACAAAATGGCCGTTTGGGCTGATTTTATCTCCTGCCCTTCACACTCACATTCACCTATGGCAGGGAGGTGCTCTCCCTGCCCACACCAGGAGGTGCAGACACAGTCATGGGGCAAGTGGGAAGAATGAAGGTGCAGCCTCAGGTTTGCTCTTTCAGGGCAGCCTCTAGATGCAAGGATCACCCTCAGGACTTTTTGGGACTTTTGCCTTTCTTGGTCACTGCACACTGGCAGGATTTCTCTCTTCCCATAAACTCCCACAGAGATTCCCAACAGATGCTGCTATGAAGCCATCTCCTACAACGTTGGAGGCATTTACCAGTAGCAAATGTACTGAGATGCCTTGTGGGAATATCACCTGCCCTAGAATGAGGTCAGCCCAGGTGTCTGCACGGCAAACCCATGCAGCCTTGAGATGCTCTAAGAATATCACGGTGTGCTGCTACCCTTGCTAACACAGTGTCCAGATATGCCCCTGAGGAACAGGAAACCTCCAGCACCTGCCAAGAACACTCTCCACCTGCCAGCCATGTGTTGCAGCAGATTGCTTGGCAGAAGGCACCAGAGGCACTTCTGGACTAAGCACCCTGCGGTCATTTCCCTGAGGAGAGAACCAAGATGGTATTGAAAGGGCAGCTTCATTGGGTGCTGCAGAGCAGCAGCTCTCTGCTGTTTCTGCTACAGCAGCACCACTGCTTCCACCCATCTGCAGCCCACTACTGCTGCCCTGACCCTCACTCCAAGCCATCTACCTTGGCATGCTTTGGCATGACTAAAACATGAGTTGTTCATACGAGCTGCCAAGATGCAAACCTGTCAGGAAACAAATGGCTCCTTTGGAATTCCTTTTTTAAACACAGTTTAACTTCATTTATTTATTTATTTATTTTTAATTAATTGGTTGGAAGTTCTAAGTAGATTTTAATTAATTTCTGTTTTGTAAGAATATAATTAAATTAATTAAATGGCTAAATTAAACCTCTTACAGACGTCTCCAGTTAGGTACAACGTACCTGACTCTGCCTGAACGTGGAAGTTTAAGTTCCTGCCCATAAGGTGAGTTCATTTTTGTCTCCAGTTGTGAGCTGCTCTGATGTGTCCTAAACTTTCACACTTTCCTTCAAAAGAGCATGAATTATTCCAGCAGTGAGGTGAACACCTAAGTCAATCAAGTTAAAAGATGAGCTTATATTTTATCCACCACCGTTTCAATCTAACTTGTAATAACCTCAGAAAAACTCAGCCTGCAAAAACATCCTAGGCATTGATTATCTATGCTGAGAGCCTTTAATTTTTTATTGACTTTATTCTGTAACTGCCTTTCCATAACTCTGTCAAGGACAAAGTTATCTATTTTCTGCTTACGTGGGAGATGTTCTTTGCCCATCTTACATAAGGACACTGCATTGACTCTTCCTAATTTGCAGCCCTCCCACAGTATCCTGTGGTGTGCTAATGGAAGTCTTTCCAGCCCTGTTCTTCCAGAAACTTCAAAAGTAATGTATCTGTTTCTAAGCATTCATAATCACCTTAATGTATTTCGTGTGTGTAACTCCTCTACATGCAGTTCTTTCTCACTTCTTTGGAGTTGTAAACATTTGCATGATGGAAACTCAGAGCCACACTTTCCAGGACTCTTTTGTCTCTTGGTGAGTTGTTATTTGGTCCTTGAAGCACAGATATGGTCTGAACATTGACCACACAAAATACACTTGAATAGAATCATACAATCATTCGGATTGGAGAAGAGCTTTAAGATGAGTGCAGCTGTAAAGACAGCACTGCCAAGCCCACCATGAAACCATGTCACTAAGCACTATGCCCACATGGCTTTTAAATACCACCAAGGATGGTGACTCCACCACTGCCCTGGACAGCCTGTTCCAATGCTTGGCAGGCCTTTTGGTGAAGAAATCCTTCCCAATGTCCAATCTAAACCTCCCCTGGTGCAACTCAAGGCCATTTACTCATGTCTTATTGCTTGTTACTTGCAAGAAGAGACAAATGTCCACCTTGCTGCAACCTCCTTTCAGGTAGATCTACAGAGAGCAGGGAGGTGTCCCCTCAGCCACCTTTTCCCCAAGCTAAGCCACTACTCACAAAGCCTGTTCTCCACATTCTCCACCAGCTTTGTTGCTCTTCTTTGAACTCAACATTGACTTTATCTCAGCATGTTGATTTCCTGACTTGATTTGTCCTTGCAGTGTTAGTGCAGGTGCCCCTGGCCCTTCTGGGTTTGACCCTATCTGAACACATGCTCACTCCAGGGCAAATACTGCTTCAAAGTCAGATTTGCTTTCACCCAGCCACTCTTGCAGACAAAACCTGTTTTATCATTGTTAATAATGCAAATCCAATATGTTTGGGAATGAGCAATTGGTATATTACCCTGCCTCATGTATTATTGAAAGAGCTGTCAGTCAGCATCCTCATTACAGGTTGTTTATCACCAACGGTGCCAGTAATAAGAAGCTCCTAGGTTTTGATCCTGCTTCCTCAATGCATTTTGTCGTTCTGGCAGTTGGGAAAACATTCTATTTTAACTCATGAACCAATACAAGTTATAAACTTGATCCTCCACTGTTTTTGTGGCTCAGAACAGATGGAAATGTGGCACGGTGATGATCGGCTGGTGTTGTGTGCTCTCTTTGCATGCAGCCCCCTGGGTTTGTGAGGGTAGAGCTCTTCCTGAGTAGGATATGTTTGCACTTATGTATATGTGCATTTATCTGTAGCTGTCTGCATTCACTCCATCTGAGAGGTGTCAGCACAATGTCACCTGAAATTATTTATTTGTCTTTTCATCTGAGACCCAAGGAATCTCCTCTACACTAATACATAAACTTCTGTGTGGTAAGGTACTAAAATGTTACCAATTTACACAAGAGACAAAGAGACTTTGCAGCTCTACCCAAAAAAGTGAAAACCAGACAAAATTCATGCAGCTTCTCTCCTTCCCAACTCGCTCCCTAGCTCTGTAACTCTTCCCTCTTGCCAAAGCCTGGAACACCTCTAGCCTGCACTGGCATTCTACTGCAGCTACACTTTGAGCATACGACTGCCAAGCACTTCTTTTCCTGGTCCTGCCAAAACCAGCCCTGTGTGAGATCTGCAGGCAGGTGCTTTTCTGAAGGGTCTGCAGAGGAAGCAAAGGTTTGCAGCAGAGGTGAGGGGGCTGATTTCCCCCGTCCAGCAAACGGCTTCACGCTGGCACCTGTGTGAAGTGAGCGTGGAAGGAGTGTGAAATGTCCCCAGTAAGAAATCAGCAGCCTCTCTGGAAGGTTGCTGAGGAACAGACCAGAAGCTCTAACTTAACAGCAGCTGATTCTGTCACTCCACATCTGCCATCACCCCAGCCTGTCCCCAAAAGGTACAGAACTCCTTCCCCTGCTCAAATAGCAGCCACTCCACAGCCTGCCTGCACAGAACTCAAGCCACCCTCCAGGACAAAACAAATTTCGTTTGCTCTAGCCCAAGAATGTTTTGGTGTCATGCACA
This sequence comes from Semnornis frantzii, assembly GCA_013399775.1. NCBI lineage: Eukaryota > Metazoa > Chordata > Aves > Piciformes > Ramphastidae > Semnornis > Semnornis frantzii. Next base: position 80,080 of record VWYK01020914.1, on the reverse strand, counting down.
CTTCTGTGAACCAGGAAAAACAGATTTTTCAGGCGGACAAAAGCTTTCCCTTTGTTTGGAGGTTCATCTTAGCAGCTTCAATGCTGACAGCTGAACTGAATAAGATTTTTTTTTGTTGTTTAAAATCACAGAATCATAGAATCACCCAGGCTGGAAGAGAGCTCCAAGCTCCCCCAGCCCAACCTCTCACCCAGCCCTATCCAAACAACCGGATCATGGCACTAAGTGCCCCATCCAGTCTGTCGTAGAACACCTCCAGGGATGGGCACTCCATCACCTCCCCAGGCAGCCCATTCCAATGCCAATCTTGCAGTGAAGAACTTCCTCCTAACATCCAGCCTAGACCTCCCCTTGCACAGCTTGAGGCTATGTCCCCTTGTTCTGTTGCTGGGTGCCTGGCAGCAGAGCCCAACCCCACCTGGCCACAGCCTCCCTTCAGGTAGCTGCAGAGAGCAATGAGGTCTCCCCTGAGCCTCCTCTTCTTCAGGCTGCAGAGCCATGGAAAGAAGCCATGTGTTGGGTAGAGGAAGGCTGTTGGCACAGGGCAGGAGTGCATATGACTGTCACATTAAATTAACACAGAGCACTGCTGCATCATGAAAGGAGTTTGCTGCTGTCTCCAAACAAAACTGCAAGCAGCAGCAGGCATTGCAACAGTCAGAGAGTGAATGTGCTTGGAGAAGAGAGGCTAAATGATGCCAGATGCCATGGGCAGTAAAATCAGTGTTTCATCCTGAACCGCTTTCGGGGCATCCGATGGATCTTCCTGGCTCCAGTGAGCCTCAGAGAAGGGATACTCTTCATCATCCCCTGAGGTTGCCTAGTGCAGCCCAAGCCACCAAGAGGTCCCTGTCAAACAGCTCAGGACAGTGCAAGTGGAGTGTATTTGGCTGGAAGAAAACCTACAGGTGGTGCTGGGCTCCCTGCTGCTCTTGTACCAACTCTTCTGGTGCTGCAGCAAGGTGTCCTAGTTGTGAGTTACTGCACTCAGGTGACAGGCAGTGTGGCCACCACTGCACTTTTACAGAGGGACATATCCCCTTTTGGGGAGCTTAAATGTCTACAAGAGCATGGTCATGCCTGGATGGCAGCACTCCCAGGCTGTTCTCTGCAGGGCTGCCCTCAGTCACATCGCCCCTCAGCCTGTGTTGATGATGACGATTGCCTCAGCCCGAGTATAGCACCTGGCACTGGGCCTCATTGACCCTCACCAGCTTCACACACTCAAGACTCCATGCAAAGCGCTCTTCCCATGAGCACAACTGACACTGAGCCAGGGCTCTGCTGCCTGTGTTTTATAGACAGGTTGTTCAGCTTGGAGGCTCAGGGGAACTTGTAGAGGCAGCAGTTTTTCCAGACATAGCAAACCTCCAAAATTACTGTAGCAAACTTAATGGCATAATTAATAGTCAAGGCTGGGTGAGAGGCTGGAGCAGTGCCGGGACATACATCAATGTGCAGCACCAGGAGCTGTGGGGTTATGGCTTTTGCAAGACATAATTGTCCGCAGGACACAGAATTTGTTACAGCCACTGCACACTTTACTACAGACTGCTCTCCTACACAGTGCTTGTTACAGCCACTGCACACTTTACTACAGACTGCTCTCCTACACAGTGCTTGTTACAGTCACTGCACACTTTACTACAGACTGCTCTCCTACACAGTGCTTGTTACAGTCACTGCACACTTTACTACAGACTGCTCTCCTACACAGTGCTTGTTACAGCCACTGCACACTTTACTACAGACTGCTCTCCTACACAGTGCTTGTTACAGTCACTGCACACTTTACTACAGACTGCTCTCCTACACAGTGCTTGTTACAGTCACTGCACACTTTACTACAGACTGCTCTCCTCTGCTTACCTGTCCTCTGCCTCTGTTGTTCAGGCAGTGTCATGTGAAGTGCTCTGCACAGGGCTGCCTGCCTTACAACTGGACTAATCCATGCTGGTAGCTCCATAAAAGTAATGTTGATGGAAAATTTTAATGCAATCCAAAGTACCAAGATCTCTTTCATAGCTGAATAAGACTCTGAAAGTAGGACCCAGGGAAAATCAGCCCTTTGCATGGGGGACTGCTGTTGGAAGCACTTCTAGGCTGTCCTTGGCATTTCTAGGGCCAAGACAAGCTTTCATTTAGGGTTGAATGTTGTTTTCATCATGAGTGTAAGATCAAAGAAAACAGAAGCTCCAAAACCTGGGTTCTTGGAGCCAAAGATGAGAAATAGTTATTATTGTAGCTTGATTTCTTTCTTTATTTCTTTGTGTTTAACATCACTACCCTGGGGAGAAGGAGAGTGGGGGAGAACAGCTTTGCAGTCATCTGCCAAAAAAGCTTCTTTGTGGGTCAGTGTCTGCAGAGGACTGAGCTCCTCTCTGCTGTTGAAACCCTTGATCATGCTCCTACATGCGCAGAGCCACATGGAAAGCAGCACACGTTGGGAGCTGCTCATGAGCAAGAGGCAGCTCTCAAATCAGCTTCTGATCGTGGAGCCAAAGGCAGAGATCCTAGAGGAGCTCAGGCAGCGCTGCAGGCTGTACGTGGCTCGCAACACTTGCCCAAAGGCACTGCAGAGGCTGCAGGTGCTTTTCACTAGCCTAATCCTGACAGCCTCAGTCTTGGTTTTATGCCAGTAAAACTGCTGAGGACTTACTGCCTTAGGGTTAGTAAGTTCAGAACACCAGGCAAAGCCTGATGGGGCTCAGCTAGATCTGAGAGGTCAAATTAAAAACAGAGAGCATAAAGATGCGGGCAGTTGAAGTGGGAGTCAGAGAACCCACACGACATGGATGACCTGGCACTGTGCCTGCTCTCTCCTTTAGCCTTGCGTGGGAGCAGAGCCCAGCACCTCTGGCAGGGGTATGGTCTGAGGCACTCATTGTGTACACCTGGTCCTGCGTGCTCCACCAGACACTTGCCCGTCCTTTGGGCACGGCCTGGGTTTTGGATTTACTACCAAGCCAGCTCTTTCACTTTATCTGCCACATGACTAGTTCTTATGTGACTTCCACCCATCAGCTCTAGTTCAGACAGGCAAAGGTTTCACAGTCCAGGTTCTCATGTTGCCAGGCTCTCAGGGACAGGTGATGAGCTAGAAAATGAGCAGAGATGTTGGTTACGGAAAACTGCATGGGAGCCAGACTGTGCTGTGGGTGACCCTGTGCTGTTAGGTGTGTCACAGGTGTGCCTGTGCTGAAAGGAAATGTCTGCTTTAGAGAAAATGGAGCAGAAATCTTTGTTCGCGAGGAGGATTTGGTCAAACTGCTTTATTGTCTCATCCAGCTCAGCAAAGCTGTTTGCCACTGCAAGCTGTCTCCTTCACACCAGAAGTCCTTCTCTTTTATTTGCAGTGCAGAAGAGCAGCTCTGTAGTTTTCCTGAGCTGTATGAATGAGTTGAGTCATCTGTGACTCAAGGGGTGAAAGTAGCACGTGGAGAAGCAGCATGCTGAACAGGAATGTGTGCTTGTTATGAATGATGCATGAAGGACCTCTTCCAGGAAAAAAAAAAAAAAAAAAAAAAAAAAAAAAAAAGTCTGTAGTTAATACTAGTATCAGAACACATTTATAGAGGGGTCTTTGTCTCTCCTTTAGTTATCAGTAGTCAAGCTATTTGTCCTCCCCCTTGTGAAAGACACTACATGGCAGTATAGGTAAAGCATAGTATTTTTATTTCTCTCCAATGATCTCAGAAAAAAAACCAATGAAATCCAAACCAAAATAAAATCAATTCTTTTTTCTTTCCAGCAGAAACTGGATGACAACACTAAACCACAGTTTTATGTGGGTCATCAATAAAGTAATATTGAACAATAAAAATTGTTTTCCTGCCAGGTGACATAAAACTCACACCCAGAAGTAAGTCAGACAAGTTCCAAAGACTCCTAGCTCCTGTATCTCTAGACATGATATCCATAAACACTTTAAGACAGTCTCAGATGTCAGTACAAATGAACACTGCTCTGCTACCTTGGCCTCTCCCTGCCTGCTGATGCGTTAGAACAGCAGCACCTGGAGCCAGCAGCTCCGCGGTGAGGAGGGCAGAGTACAAGCAAGAGGAAGGCACCGATCAGCTGCTGCGTTTACAGACAAGAAGAGCAGTCAGCAGCACGGGTCCTTACCTGAGTAATCTGAGAACTGATAGCAGGAGGAAGTAAACAGGCTGGGATGGGGAATTGTACAGTGCCCTGCAGTGATGGAAAGAGCTGCTGGCTGCAGGGCAGGCTGGTCCTGCTCCTGGGAACCGCTGCCATGCTCCGTATGCAGACACATGCATCCAGCTCCTCTGTACTCAACTTGTGCTAACCATCTGAGGCAGAATCAGCAGCCCATGGTGATGAGAGCAGGAAGGAGTCAGAGCTTTAGTCTGGGAGACGACCCTGGCAAGCACAGCATTGACAATCACAGCAAATGGCAGTGGTCAAACACTCCTCATCTAAGAGGTTTTTTCCACTGATTGCCCTTGGCACTTTCCAATGCATCAGTCTCAGCATCTGCTACCACAGGCTGCCACACCATTTATTGCCTTCTCTGGACTCTATTCTGCACAAAATAATGCCTCCTTCTCCTACTGGCAGGCTGCTCTGGAGCCTCACTGTGATGGTGAGAAAATTGTTTCTGGCCTCCAGTTTCAGTTTATTCATGATCAATTTAAAAGGATTTCCTCCTGAGCCAGCATTGCCCTTTAGCTTAACCAGCTCCTTCCACTTCCTGATGTTTACCCTCTTGACATATTTACACAGGACAGATGCATCCTCTGTTAGTCTTTGCTGAACGAGGCAAGCTCTGGCAGCTCCACTCACGGGATTAACCAAATCTCTTCTCCTGTCCAGTGCTCAGCTTTCTTAAAGCCCTGTCTGTGTTTGCTGTTTCCAGGCAGGTGCTTCCACCCTGGACTTAGGCTTATTGAAGCATGGATGCTAGGGGACTCCCACCCCATTACATCTTCTCCTAGTTCTCTCAAAACCCAGGTTTTATACGATGACAATGAATCAGTCTGGGAAATGAGTTCATGTCACAGAACCCTGCATCCCAGAAGCTCTCACCCCTCCAGCCAGTATTCTCAGGAGAAGCAGAAACCCAGAGCTTTTGGATATTCATTTAGTTGCCTTGGGGCTCCTTGTTCCTCCTAATCCTCTGTGGCTCCAAGTGCAGCCTGTAGTATCTGAGTCTCTCACAAAAAGAATAAACAAGAATGGACCTTTTTGTCCTGTGGGGCAGTGTGGTGACAGTTTGTACTTAGGGTCATGTATCTTCACTCTTCATGCATAATTTCCCTATCTTTTCTAAGTCTTGGATGCTCCAAATCCAGCCTGTTGAAATCTAAACAAACCTGTGTACACCAAGAGCGAGTTGGGATTCTGGCTGGGCTGAGTCAGCAGAGATCAACAGACAGAGCAGTTTTCAGCTAAGCAAAAATCCATGGCATGCTGCAGCTGTAAACTGCTATCTTTGGACCTCTGAGGTTCAATGTATCTGTCAGACAATCCTGAGCTGCTGGGCTGACAAGACTCAGAGATTTAGCAGTCGTACACCTGGTGCAAGAGCCAAGCTGGGTAATGTTTTCATAAGCGGGTCAGAGGATCCTTTCCACTTGTAATCCCCTCCTGCTAGACGGAGACAATGTTTTAGCAAGGTCTCTTGCTACAGGACTACTACTAAAAGAGGACTACTACTAAACTAAAAGAGAGCAGACTTAGGGTGGATGTAAGGAAGACCACGAGAGTGGTGAAACACTGGGGGATGCGGTGGATGCCCCATCCCTGCAAACATTCAAGGCCAGGTTGGACAGGGCTCTGAGTAGCTACACTCTAATTAAAGATGTCTCTGCTCACTGCAGGGGGCTTGAACCAGACAACCTTTAAGGGTCCCTTCTAACCCAGACCATTCTATGATTCTGTGATTCCAGCAGCAGCCTTGCTCATTCTGGCTGCTTTGGAGAAATCCTGACCATGAGAAGCGATTGCTCTCTGGGAGGCTATTGAGAGAGACTGCTCCCACTCTTGGTTTCTAGACTCCTTCTCACCTTTTCCTTGGAGGGGTTGGTTGGCAGTCAGGGAAGAAGCTGTGCGGGAGGTTAGGACTTTGCCTGCATTCTTCAGCATTCAGACTCTTTGCCACATCTTCACTGCCAGCAGCTGTCTGAAGGACAGGGGAAGCAACATTAGCATCCTGTTTGGAAGAACAGAAATGGGGAATAGAATGTCTGGTTTGGCTGAAGGGTGCTTGAGAAAGCATTTGCCTGTAACCCGTGATGCTTGGCAAGCTTAGCTTCATTGGTATCAGAAGTAGGACCCAGAGGAATGCCAGCCTGAGACCCATCATTATTTTTTCCTGCCCACTGTGGTTTCAGGAACTCCAGTCCTTTCATTACCTCTTCAATTGTCCTGCAAAGGTCTTGAGTCAATATTTGTATTTCCTGATTTTACCTGCCAGTGGTGAGCAATCTGCTTCCCTTTTCAGGGCATCTAACTAAATTTAACAGGCAGGACAAGGAGGGACATTCCTGTGCCTGATGAAGTGGAAAATTGTAAGTATATTTAACAATCTGAAGTATGCATGCAGACCTCAAAAGCAACCACTCTGTTCTGAATAGGATTATTCTTCTGCAGAAGTTTGTACTTGGTGATGTAGAAGTGAAAGGGTTTGGATTATATTGAAAATATGTAAAGGCAAGAATGATAAAGCTGAAAGTCTAAACACAAAGTGTTAAAATTAGTATTTGGAGGATATCCTATATTCTGTACTTTCTGAAGTGTGCAACCAAATTGATTAGAATCATAAAATAATAGAATGGTCTGGGTTGGAAGTGACCTCCTAAGGCCATCCAGTCCAACCCGCTCTGCAGTCAGCCGGGACACTCTCCACTATATCAGGCTGCCCAGAGCCCTGTCCAGCCTCACTGTGAGTATTTGCAGGGATGAGGCCTCAACCACCTCTCTGGGCAACCTGGTCCAGTGTTCCCCTGCCCTGATGAATAACCTGTTCCTAATATGCTCATAGGTGCTGATCAGTTAAAACTGGAGAGGTGCATTTTTTCTAACTCTTTCACTTTCTTTCCTATAACCTATCAACATTTTACCCAAACTAGCAACTCCTCTGAAACCCCTTAGCCATTGCAAAAGGGCCAGCAGCAAACGTGGAGAGGAGGAGGTCTCCATTTAGGAGGTGATGACCACTCCCCAGAGCTTCACAGTGCAAGGACCAGAGTGTAGCAGAGCTGTGTCTGCTCTGCAACATGCACTGCACGTGGTGTCTGGCAAATGCTTGCCCTGCTACGCCTGGCTCTACCAGCAGAGCCTATGAAGACATAAGCTGATACAGTGTTGACATCCTGTCTGGAACAATAAATCTGGGGCAGAGAGTTAGCTTTGCAGGATGCCAAACAAGAGCAAGCCAGAGAACTTCTCTTTAAATCACCTAGTCCAAAATCTAAGTGTGGTACTGTCAATGAAGAAGGTAAAGGCAAAGGGCTGCCAGCAATGCTGTAATGCAGAGCTCAGCACTCCTACCAACAACAGCAGCACCCTGTTCTTTTGGTAGTGGAGAAGGAGCCTCAGAGAAAGTGGTGCTGTACAGCCACACAGATCAGTGTCTTCCAGAGCACATGGAAGCTCCCTTGCATAACCCAAGCAAGCCAGAAAGGATGCTGTTGACCTTCAGAAGTGCTAGCAGTGGACAAAGGTTGGAGTTTGGGTGCTGAGATATGCGAGCAGGCTCTAAGGAGCCAAGCCTTGCCCTGGCTCATGGCGCAAAGCACAAACACAGTGTGAGGAGTGCTTGCCTGCTGTTTCCATGGAGCCAAGAAACACACTATCAGCAAGCTATTAAACCAGTGAATGTGCTCATGGTTTCTGACACAGGAAAGGAAGCCTGCCTTGTCCAACACACCTCTTTCTCTGATTTAACTCCACGCTCATTCCTGCTAGCAGTGGATCAGTGATTTGGCAAGTCGCACTGCAACCCACATCACTGAAAGAAAGGCTTTCCTGGTGGAAGAAACACATCTGTGAACATAGGTACCAAACCCTTTTCTTCACCCTTCTGCTGGGGAGCAGCACAAATCTTACATTAAAGAACCTGGGGGGTTAGCCCGATGGTTGGGCTCAATGATCTTAGAGGTCTTCTTCAACCAAAACAACTCTATGAGTGTGTGAAATAAAAGGAGACCTCACTCTTCCACCACCCAAGATGCTTTCACAGAAGGTCTGTGACTATTCACAAGGTGCTTGCATAGAGTATGTCCAGGAAAGGGTAACAAAGCTAGTGAAGGGTCTGCAGAACAAGGCTTATAAGAAGCAATTGAGGGAGCTGGGGTTGCTTAGTCTGGAGAAAGGGAGCCTGAGGGGAGACCTCATTGCTCTCTACAACTTCTTGAAAAGAGGTTGAAGGGAGGTGGGTGTTGGTATCTTCTCCCTAGTATCAAGTGATAGGACGAGAGGAAATGGCCTCAAGTTGCACCAGGGGAGGTTTACATTGGATATAACTGAGACAGTGTTCAGGCATTGGAGCAGGCTGCCCAGGGAAGTGATGGAGTCACAAGTACAACGAGTGAACACAGGGTACACAGATATCACACTCTTTTTGAAGAGAGATTGAAATGCTCATAAGAGGTGCTTGTAAACTTCATCTTTACCCTGTGCTCATGACTCATCAGTCAATCAGCTAAAGCTGTCTGCATTGCTTACAGCACTTGATGCTATAGGGGCCCTCACCAGAGCCCACCTAATGTGCAGGTTGCTGGGTGCCTCTGGATTTGTGACAGGTGCTTTGTCTCACTCTGTGTGCACGAGCTTTCTTCTCCAGAAAACCTTAAAGCATGAAGCACAGGGCTGGGGGAGGGTTTGTCCATGATTAGAAAGAAGTGACCATGATCCGCTGTCAGCAAATACTCAGCCCAACTCCCTCCCCAAGAGCCAGCAGCCAGCCCCACTGCACAGCTCTCACCCACCAGAACTGCAATGAGAATGAAGCATGCCAAGAAGGGACAGGAAATTATCATAAGTCACAGTGGTCGAGGCTGAGGAGAGCACTGCCTTGTCTGTGCCTGGCTGGGAGCACAGCTGTGACACAGAGCATGCCTCACATGTGGGTCAGGGAACTCATCTGAACAGACTCTACAGCTTGACAAGTCATACCTAGTCTGAAAGCACAAAGGGCACAGGGCAGGCTTTGGCTCTGTGATTCTGTGAATACAAGGAAAGGATGTTTCAAGCTCATCTTGAGGTTACTACCAGCTCAAGTGTTTCCTCATTAGCTGCTTCTGTCTGTCTCAGTCTCTGTCTGTCTACCTACCTACCTGCCCATTGGAGTCTGCATCTGTGGCAGACTGCTCCTGATGTGTTGGTGCTAGCCTTTGAGGAAAATAAAGAGTGTCACGTTACGTAGGACTCCTGCTCAAGGCCTGCATGCCATTGGAATTTTGCTTAAATGCCATTTTGAAGACTCCACTAATTCACAATTGTCAAATTCCTGAAGCTCAGAAGTGCAGCATCTAACACTTGACCTTGTTGAATCTCAAACTCCTGGCCTCCGCACATCTGTCCAGCCTGTCCAGATCTCTGTGCAGAGCCTCCTGCTCTCCAGCAGACAAACTCACCAACCCAGTTTGGTGTCACCTGCAAACTAGAGGTGCACTTGGTCCCCTCATTAGTAAGGCATTAGTAAGATGTCAAACCGGGCCGAGTGCTAAGCCCCATGGCGCAGGAGCTCCTCCGTGCCCCTCCAGTTGTGTTCCTTTCTGGCCAGTGCTTTTTTCACCATCTCCCAGGAACACTGCTGGTGCTTGAGTGAGGAGAGTGGCTCAGCAGGCAGCAATGGCTCTGTGCTTTCAGAGCTGGCACTCGATCCTGCATGAAGCTGGCTGACAATCCATGCTGTCTGCATGTGTGCAGTGCTGGATGGTTACACAGCACTGGAGTACAGTATTTGTTCAAAGCCTGTCTGATTTTATTTGGATCCTCACTGACTGCTGGCACTGAGCCATGGCTGGTGCTCACTGACCTCTCAGAGCAGTGCTGCAGGAATAAAAGCAGCTTCTTTTCCAGATTGTGCACAGACACTGAAACTGCTGAGTGCATGGCAGCATCCCTCAGAGCTGCCTGCAGGGAAAGATCAGGATGGTCAGACAGCACCACTGTAGCAGTAGCCTTGGACTGAGCATCCAGCCCACCCTGGACATCTGCATGCTGATGAAACACCTCCTGCTCCTGGGATGTGGCCAGGTGGAACATCTGCTTAGCCTTCGAGGAACAACACATTCAGGGTGTGCCTGTGCTGTGAGGAGATCCTGCAATGCTTCACCGAACCACAGAATGTTAAGGGCTGGAAGAGACCTCCAGAGATCACCCAGTCCAACCCCACTGCCAGAGCAGGATCACCCAGGGCAGGCTGCACAGGAATGCATCCAGGTGGGCTTGGAAAGTCTCCAGAGAAGGGAACTCCACAACCTCTCTTGGCAGAATGCTCCTTTCAGTCCTAGCCCCCAAAAACCTCCTGGAGCTGTTAACAGGACTGCACTGCACTGTCATGCTGCCTGTGCAGCAGGGCACATTGCAGGAAGGTGCTCACTGCACTGACCATGTCAGCCCATGCCCAGGGTGCCGCAGTGGATGCAGCAGGTGCACAACACAACCTCCTAGTATCTTTCCCAGGTGCCTTTAAAGACACATTTGTTACTGCAACAAAGACAACGCGGAACACATTTGCTGAGCCACTGGGCTTTTACAGTGTCTGCTGGGCAGAAAAATCTAGAAGCCAGGTGGCCAAAGTCCCATGGCAAGGGGCAATGTGATCCTCCCGATGGGCAGTCCTGATGTTTGAGGAGTGTTCAGCCCTCAGGTTAGGAAGGTTTTATTGCCTTTACTCCAGCTGCAGCAGGGTCTTGCTCAGGCTGGCTCGGATGTGACAGGAAGCAAGTAAGGGACCCCGACTCAGTCAGCATGCTGGGACCACTGCCAGTTTTTTTCTCAAGTGCGTGTGGTGTGCTGCCCACACAGCCCAGTCTGCAAAGAAAGCTCCTCTGCAGCATCACCAGCTCCAGAGCCGGCTGCGGTGTGTCTGCCTGTCACAGGGGCTCCCGAGGAGCTCTGCACAGCCCCAGCCCCTGGCCAGCACACACACCGCTGGGTTTAGCTAAACCAAGGCAAGCCCTGTGCTTTGATGCACAACACAGCCAGCAGCGTGGCGGTTGCTGGTGGTCCCCCCCTCAGAAGGAGCTGCAGTGCCCAGGGAGTTTGCTGGTTGGTGCTGGAAGGCCAAGCTGACAGGGGTTAGTAGCACAGCAGTTCAGGGTGATTATCCCTGTGCACCGCGGCACAGAAATCTCACTTAGAGCACCACGCCTGGGAGGCTGCGCCTGGCCGTGCGCTCCGCGGCTTAGCACTGCTGTGTCGTCCCAGGCTGATCACGCTCCCGCAGGATTCTGTCCCAGCCACCCCACGCCTTGCATGACCTGCTCTGTCCCAGCCACCTCAGCAAACCTTCCCCAACTGTGGCTGCTTCAGAAGGCAGCTTTGCCTCTCGAACATCCACAACAGCTCCAGGGGACACCTCAGCTGCATTCTTGTAAGCTTTGGCTGGTTCATGGTATCCACTTCTCACAGGCACTGACATGATGTTGACAGACAGGGGAGCAAACAGGGGAAAGAACAGTGAAGATGAACGTAATTGCCTGAGATCTGAAAGGTGTGATGTTTGATTTGTTCACACCACCCAACAAGACAAAATAAATCAGTAGCAGAGGGAAATGCTACATAATGCCACTACAGAGTGAATGTTACTGTGTGCTTGGTCAGAGCACTGCCTGATGAGATCCGTGTCGGGGAACAGCCCTGTTAGCTGTGCACATCATTCTCTGTGTGCAGCAACACTCATCCAGATCCTTCCATTTGCCTTCTTCCAGCACCCTGACCAAAACAGCAGTTTCTGTTCATTTCTCTCCATGTCCATGAAAACACCTGTCTGAGACTCGAGGGCCCTACCTCGGCTGAGCTGGTTTGTTTCATCTTAACCTTGTTTGTCACAAGAAACTCTAAGCCTCTTTTCTTTACTCTCACTCCTCTTCCTCACATACAGATCCTCCTACTGTGTTACTAAGTTACAGGACCTGGTTTAGCACCAAGCTGGGCAGAGTTAGGTAATGGTTGGGTCTGATGATCTGAAAGGTCTCTTCTGATGATTCTATGCAAGGCCCTGCACACAGTGAGGTCAGGAGACAAGGTGCAGTACAGGACATGACCATTTCCTTACCTCACACCTGTCTCCATGTTCTTTCCAACACGCACAGGAGGGTAGGGTGAAGCCAGGCACACCTGANATGTAGCTGGTAGCTGAAGGTGCATTTCCCAGGACGTGGGCATCTCTGCCCAGAGCTCAAGTTTATTTCATCACACATCAAATAGAAGGTAAATTAAGCTTTGAGTGTCAAAAAAATTGCCGTGTTGGGGGCCAGATTAATTTCTGGCCTAAAGAGACATGATTGTCATTGATTTGATTGTTTATGGCAGCAATTTATCCTCAGTGTAATTTTACTGACTGCTGCAGCTGGACCAGGGCTTAACTTCACCTATCTTTTCATCACAGGAAGGAGCTGAGTTGGAGAAGCACAAACCTCTCTTTGGGCACTTGTTTTCTGCTTGCCTGTTGTACAGAAACTGCATTTCTTTGTGTCTCCTCTAGCCCTCTGCTTTCCAACACTCTGATAGCCTTAAGAGTTTCCTTCCCTCTACCTCACTCTTTGCATTTGTGCTTATTGACCAATTGTCAATTATGTGATGCCTTTGCTGCCTTACCAGACTATGGATGGCTGCTGCCTTGCACTGCTGCTCTTCTGCTTCTACCTCTTCCGTACTGAGTGGGTTGTTTCCTGGGCAGTAAATGCCACCAGAAAGGTTATAGTAAATGTTTTTTGAGCATTTCTTGGCCTACAACTTTTCTTTTTAAAATGACTTCACAGATTGTGTCCTGTGAAAGTGTAGGGTAAAGATCCTAATGTAAACTGTTGGCAACTCCCAATCAGATCTATTTCACATGTGCTGTACCACGGACAACGAAATCTTTCTTCTTTTTAAAAGCCTTCCTTTGTCAGATGCAAAACTTAACCATTGGAGTGAGGAAGCACAGCAACAAAGATGGATTCCCTGTGCAAGAGCATCTTTATCTGTTCCCCCTGCAACCTGGATTCTTGGAACCCCACCACAGCTAAACCCAACAGCATGAACTGTTCTAGCAGGTCTGCTTGATTCACATTCTGGGCATCCACTGGCATGGGTGCTTGACAGACACTGATGTTCTGTTTCACAGGAATGGTGCTGGCATGGCTACCCCTGGAAAGCTCTCTCAGCTGCCATGTTGAGCATAGTCACTGAAGAAGAACCCAAAGATACCAACAGTGTTGTCATGATGACCTGTCTAGCTGAGTTGCTAGAGACAAACCAGGTGAAGGCCCTTGAACACTTTAAAGGTACTCTGAAACATTCTCTTGGAGTTCATCAAGCTGCTAGAAGATGACTACATACCAAGAGACCTCCAGAGAAACTTGCAATGAAATTGCTGCAGACCTCACAACAAAACACATAACCCCACAGGAGGCTGGGAGAGCACCAAGAGAGCTCCGAGGCTCTCAGCTGCCATCAGAAAGGTGTGAAATCAACCTGCAGCCATAGCTGCTGCTCAGGAGTTTGCCTGTCCCCACACACTGGAGTGCTTGGGCGCCGAGGGCAGTCGGCTACAATGTGCAGAACATCATCGTGGAGACAGACACGAAAGGAGGCAGTGCTGAAAGAGGAGGTGTGCAGGCACACACACCTGTGTCCTGCTCTTTCTTTGCCTTGGGTATTCATACTGAATTTCAGCCACAGAGACTCTTTTGCAGCAATTAACAGAGCTCTGACTCCATTTTGATGTCTTCATACACAAACAATCCCCTTCGGTAAGCCTAATGAGTCACCTGAAATCTTCCTCAAAGCTGCATGATGAGATCTTGAAAACATGCAAGGATATTATCACCCTCCGACAGGAGGCCTTCAGAGGGGCACCCTCTGCTCCTCTGGAGCTGCTGCCTTGGTCCCTCTGCTGCTTAGGCTCTGCAGTGGAGGATTTTCATACCTTTCTAGTTTTGTTTGCATTTAGCAACCTTCTGCTGAGCTACTGTTCAGGAAAGAGCCACAACAAATAACTAAACCAACCCAGGTTAGGTCAGGCAGTGTGCTTGCTCTGCCAGCATGCTTGCTCTGAGGACATCTGCCCCCTTCCTGGTACCTAGATCACAGGTTGCTGGCTCTCAACTCATAGTAGCCTTCCTCCACTAGGTTTGTATGTCCATGGCCTACTTATAAAAAAAAATTCAAAATACCTTAGAAAATTCTTCTATTTTTCTTTCTCTTAGGTTTTTTCTTTATTGAGCTTTGCACAGCCCTGGAAAAATGTCTGCAATATCTTTCATAAACATCATCATTTATTAATGTACTGAAAGTCTGAAACAGCCCAGTTGTTTGGGTGTTTGGAAACGCCTGAGGTTAGCTCATTCGTAAAGAGGAGCAACCCTGGAAATTGTTCCTCTTCAGAGCACCATGCTGATGAAAAGTTGCTTAGAGCTCAGCCAGAGTTCTGCCTCACTCCAGATCTCCAGTAGAGTTTCTTTTGGATGAACTTGGACCACGCACTGTCTCTTTTCCCTAATAACCATCACTATGCTTGTGTGTTTTATTCTAGCACAGAGATTTTGTTCTCATGGTATGTGAGAGAGGTGGAAGCTGCACCTGAGGAATTGGGCTGGCATTTCTGCAGAACACACACAGCAGTGTGACAGCTTCACCAGGGGGGCACTGGGATTTCACTTGCTTTGCTTTTCATCTGGTAATTCCAAATGCAATCTGAAGGTCCATTCAATAGCAAGACAGTGACTCACTCAAAGATACATGGTGGTCTGCAGAGCAAGGTGCTGTGGAAATAGGCTGAACATTTACAAGTCAAAGAGATCAGTTACAGCAGAGGCTGGGAGGGAAGGACACATCAAAACCATCACCTGTCTCTTTTGAATCTGTGCATAAGGAGAGGATTAGGATCACCATGCATCATTCAGGAGAGCTGCACAGGACATACACTTCCCATAGCAACAGCTGGTTTAGACACTAGAGCAAGGTTACAGAGAGCCTGTTTCACCTACCTGATGTGTTACATGAATGGGTACCTTCCAGAGCAGCAGGCCAAGGTAAGATCTTCTGTGCAGACAAACCTCTCTTTGCAACAATTGTGTTTTCTGAGGATTTGGGTTTCTTGTCCAACAATGGGCAACTGTGTGCCATAATCTGGGTCTCTGTGTCATTATTCACCTTTTTCTTTACATGGTTAGCCAAAAAGGCCCTTAAGTAAGAAAAAAGGAATTTTAAAATGCTGATGAATTCCAGATGTTAGATTCTGATTTGTACCTAATTCCGTTAGTACCTGCAGTTGAAATCAAAATGTAACTTCTGACTTTCTGGATAATTTGACTTTAAAAGCCAATCAAAGATGAGATTGTGTTACAAAAATATGATGATCCAGTTCTCTTATCTAGAACTCTGTCAAAGGAAACCAGAGGCAAGTACTAACTTCTATAAATGAGTCATTGTCAGACATTACAGTTTCAAACAACATCCAAAACATTGTGAGGCATTAATGAGCAAAGAGGAAAGCTTTGACTTTGCTCCTCGTACAAAGAGATTAGGCTCAAATCTTCAAAGTTTACCTACTCAAGTCCTATCAAGAGCCCAGGTTCATTTTATCTAACCAAAGGATCCTAAATTAGGAGTCAAATTAACACAGACTGCCTCTAAAAATCCTGAAAGGCAAAGGTATCAGATGATTCAGCTTCCCTAGAGGCCAAATGAGCTTCTGAAGGAGTCTGATGGCTGCTTCCAGGATGCCTGCAGGGCTAACATCCTACTGAAAGCAACTGAAGGCAAGACACAGACACCTCAGTGCAGCTGCAGTGGCTCAGTACAAGTTCAGCTCTTTGACACTTGTGGTGATCTGGTCCTCTGATGTGTGGTGTGTGCCAGGTGACACTGATAAACAGGGCAGGGACACAGTATCTGCATATAATGTGTGGCAAAGGATTTTTTTGCAAATATACCTAGGTGCTTGCAAATCTATTAATTGATTTATTTCACTTATGCTGATCAGATCACATACTGCAGGCATGATGGCAGAAGCATTACTTTTGAAGCAACTCAGACAAAGAGCAGATAGTGGCTTAGTGAGCAGGGCCTGGATTCATGCTTGATTTGGTTCGGGATTAATTGACCAGGCAGGCATTATAAAAATGTAGTTATTTTCATTTTCCCCAAAGTCCTGCCCCCACACAACTTTATTTACATTTTATTTACAGGTTCTAATTCGGTTGGGAATTGTCGCAAGGATGCTTATGGGCAACCGTAGTAATTCAGGAAAGTCAGAAAATGGAAAAGGCCAAGCTGCAGGACAGCTTTACAGACTTATAAATCAGGCTGAGCAGAGCCCCTAGGGAACAGCAGAGGTAAAGTAGGAGTTTAGAGATTGACCCTGCTGAATTCCTGCGGCAGCCTCTGAAACCACAAGCTGTAATCCAGCCGTGGATACACACAGCATTGAGTCTGACACCAGTAAAGCCTGCCAAAGTGCCTCAGACAGCTTCCATCAGGCAAAGAATGCAGAGAGACACTGCCCTACCAGTGCAGGCAAGAAGCTGAACTGCTGCTGTGCTCCCCAGCTTGGCACAGCGAGCAGGAAGCCAGGATGCGGTGGTCTAAGAGAAGCCAGGTCTGGGTGCCACCAGCAGCTCTCTCTCAAATGAACCTGAGGACTTGTCAGGCTTGTAGGCTTGTGGGGGAGTGGCACAAATTGTGCAAGAGCAAGATTGGAGCAGAACAAACGGTTCAAGAGCAGGAATGGAACAGAACAAACTGTGCGAGAGGAGGACTGGAGCAGAATGAACTGTGTAAGAGCAGGACTGGAGCAGAACAAACAGGTCAAGAGCAGGAATGGAGCAGAACAAACAGGTCAAGAGCAGGACTCTCAAGCCCACAAGGTGGGGGGAAAGCAGCTTCACACCTTCTTCCCCATTCACACCTCTGCAGAGGGCGTGAGGGGCAGGGGGTTTGAGTGCCCTGCCACAGTGCTTGGTGCCAGGTTTGCAGTCACAACACATTTGTGAGAGCCTACATCAGCATGTAGCATACCTGAGTCGATACTCACAACAGCCTGCATGGCAAACCTCCTGCCAGGCAGTGGAGGCAGCCTGTTGATCAGTTAGGTGTCCTGGATCCCTGGGCCACCGAACCTGTGAAAAAATCAGATCTCAGGCCACACAGAGCCAGAGCCAAGGCCCTGGCTGCCTACAGGATGAGGCAGCTGCGGGGATGTGAGAGACTCAGGTTCACCACCCTCTGCCAGGTGTCTCGTTGCCCACTTCCGCACAAGAAGAGCTCCAAAGCACCAATCTCTCAATCTACCAGCAGGACACTGGGGATATCTGCCTGCGTTGCAGCATAAGGAAGTTTCCAGTTCCCTGCTAGAGTGTATCATCTCCTTTTGTGCCCATCATTTGCTGCGACGGTGCCCACAGGTGCACCTGATGCTCGCTGTCCTGTGAGATGCATCTGAGATGCCCTTCTCTCTTACCTTTCACTATGGTGGAGCACCAAGGAAACAGCACAGCTGCAGGGACACATTGGCAGAGTGAAAGCATCTGGCACTGCATACCTCTGGCACTTCGTGTGAATGCCCTCTCTCTCTTGCTGTCTCCAAGTTTGCTCATCTTCTGAAAAGCTGGGCTCAGGACCAGAGGCAGAACCAGCCTGAAGCACACAGGAAATGGAAAGAGAATTAGTGCCAACCTGAAAGCTCCTCTGCTACAGTTCACCCTCCTGAACAGGCATGAACTTGTCTGACTGTTTTTTGGTGGTGGAGGGGTGTGCCACAGGTCTGACCCTGTCCAGGGTGGGCATTTTATATCCCCCCACCAAAACGGCTGAATTCCTCAAGCAGAGGAAGAAGCTACTCAGTCTGTCCCTCAGCCTTGCCAAACCTCTCTCATCGCAAGAGAGAGTCTCGTTACAAAGAGAATTTCCCTTCTTTGGCAGAGCGCTCCCAGTCCACAGTATTTTTGGGTCTCCTTAGAAACAGATACCTCTGTTGGAGCTACAGTGGCCTTTGCTGGAAACAAAACCAAGGGACTTCTCATGTGGGAAAGCAAGAACTGGTACTCACAGTCGCGGCTGCCAGCAAACGCCACCTCACTTTCCAAGTGGCTATGACCCCATGTGCTAGTCCTTAGAGTACTAAAGAACATTTCCCTCTGAAAACAGAGAAGGATCCTCTATATTTATACCATATTAGTGATTGTGTCTGGGAGGTTTGCCAATAATTGTCCAGAACTAAAAAAAAAAAAAATTAAAAAGAGAGAGAAAATGTTTTCATGAGTCATCCATGTTACAGTCCTCAGGAACGTGCATCATTACCCAAGTATGTCCCAAACTGCTGCATGAATACCAGACTCGAAACACGGGTGGGAAAAGGAGAGTATGAAACGGTGCCAGAGTGCAAGCACTGCTGATACCATGGCAGCAGAGCCTCATGCTGTTAGCTGGCAGAGGTGTGGGGGTGGCACTCTGTGTGTCTGTGATGCGGTGGCAGCTTTGCTTCTGCTCCACTCTGCTGTGCCTCTGCCAGCCTGCGGCAACAGAGCCTCAAGCCATAAGAGCAAAGTAAGGTTGGACTTTGAACTTTTAAAATACTTATTATAGGGTGCAGCATGGCAATGGCAATGCTGACTGCAGAGCTGATCGAGGGAGCCTCTGAAGAGGAGCTGCTGATACACTAAGACTCTCCTGATGTCATCTTAAGATGAAGACCAATTTACTGATGAGAGTTCTGTTTGCCTCTCAACAGCTATCTCAGGGAATGGTTCATCAGTTTTTCTCATGATCTCTTAGTTCTAAAAAGCAAGTTTATGAACATTTGCTAAGGAACACATTGAATGCTGATAAACATGTCCGTTCCTTCTAAGGATTTTTTGCTTGCTTACTCTTAACTGTGAGAAGCTGAGGACACCCAAGCACAGGAAGAGATTGTCCAAAGTCTGTGCAATGTCCACGTCTTTGGAGGCTTTTGAAAGCCCTATGGCCTGATCTCACAGTTGCCCTTGCTTTCAGAAGGAGGTCTTCTTGAGGTGCCCTTGCACCCGAGCTGTGCCGAGATCCTTATGATGCTCAGATTTATTATTTACAATTTTATAGCTGAAATAATCTGCGCTAGAGTCTCAGTTTTCAGTACTGAATTGCCACCATAGCAGCAGTTCAGTTGTTCACCACAGCAGCAATTCAGTCTCTGCATCACGAACTCTGGATCTCAGAGGGCACTTTAACCTTCCTGACAGCTTTGATTAGGAAACTACGCCTTTGAGTGGGAAGGTTCCTTCACACCTGAATCAGGTTGTGGTGCCATGAATTGCTTTTCTCTGCTAGGACAAGAGCTGAGGAGTTTCATTCAGGTTGGTTAAAGGAAGAAGCTAAATACAGCCACAGCTGTAACTGGGCTGCCTTTCTCCCACCTTCAGTCTTCCCCATGCTCTCTGCTAGTAAATCATTAGGCACACTTAGACTGCTTGCAGGCGATGAACTGTTTATGAAAACGTTCATGACAGAACTGCAGCAAACACTTTTAAAGCAAACAGGCACAAAGAATTTGGCTCCACTAGTAAACACTAGACCATGGCTTTTCCCAAGACACATGCCCAGAAGGGTATTCAGTTGCACTGTGCTCAGCAGTAGCAGAAAAACAAAAAAAACCAACAACAAAAACACCTAATTAGATTTCTAAAAGATTCACACTCAGCATACTGCTGCCATGGGAGAAAGCAAGGGGAGATGGAAGGAAGAACCTGTGAAAGCTGTTGCTGTCCTACACCAGAATCCACTGATGGAGATGCTCACACTCCTTGAGATTCCCAGCCAAGGCCTTTTTCAGTTTTCTGTCCACCTGTTGGGGATGTGTTTGGTGGTGTCACATGCAGATGAGTTACATTTCTCTTGCTCCTCAGCCTAGGCATTGTAACAGGAATTTCCACCTTCAGTGCTTCAGCCAAAGAGAGCCTTCTGGAGTCTCCTGTCACACACACTCTTCATATCAGGAGCTAAAAATACTGAAGTTGTTGGCACAGCAAACTGACAGCTAAAAGCTTTGGTCTGCTACAGATATTAAAATGGGCAAATGCTGTCCTACAGGCATCGTCAGTACATTTGAGCAGTTCCAGAAGAGTCTAGAGAATGAAATTTATCACAAGAAAGATGAAAAAAATATTTTGAGCTCCTCAGATATAAAAGTTACTTTGCCTGCCAAAATATGAGGCAGGAAGAGGAGAAGAGTGGAGAGATTTGACAGGATTCATAAAATCCCCAGACTTTAAATATGTATGTGGCAGGAATCTCAGAGCTAGGAGCTGGCAGGAAATGCTCACAGCCAGCTTTCTGAGGACAGGGAGGCATTTGTGATCCAGGCTTGAAGCCCTTCAGAAAACAAATCAGCAGAGGACCAGAAGCACTTAAGAGGAGACCTGTGACTTGTAAGTCACAGTGCACGCACTTGGACCATCCGTTTCCTGATCCTGGCAGACACTCATTTCTCGGACATTCTGGCACCTTGGGCATTTCAAGGCCTGTCCTGAAGTGTTCCCAGAAGTGTGCTAGATTCTGTGGTCTTGCTCGGGCAGGGGAGTAGGACTCAAAGATCTCCAGAGGTCCCTTCCAACCACTAACTTCCTGTGCTCCTGTGATATGCTACCAAGGCAGAAGAGAGCAGGGAGTTGGGAAGAGATGCTGCTATTCCTGACAGTTGAAGGTATTTATTTTCAACACATTACTTTAATTTGTCACTCCCCCCAGCTAATGCCACAACTCGTGGCATAAGGACCTGCACAACTCCCTCCTCTGCCTTATCTACACTGGCCCAGTGCCATAAAGGTGCATTCTGGAAGGGGAGAGGTGAGAGCACCCTCGCAGCTCCAGGTGTGGCAGAGAGGGGCTGGGATCTGGCTTTGAGACTGGGGCACTCTCTCAACTGTCACCACATCTTTGAGTTCTCTTGGTCTACCTGCCAAGCAAGCAGCTGAACAGATTGTTGCGTCGACCACATCCCTAAAAGTGACACTCCCCCTCACAACGAACCTTCCATGTAGGACAGCAATTTTCTGACGTCCTGGATAAGATGTCAAAGGCAGAGGTAGATTCTAACCATTATCTCATCATGTGGTGCTTCCTGTTGTACTCCTACCCTGCCAGAGCACTGCACTCTACTCAGCTTAGAATATGAGTCCCCAATCACCTACCTTGCAAATACAGCCTGGATAGTGACTGGGGCCCTGGAGCCCTTTTGTAGCACCTTTGTTTTCATGTGTCACTGTGAAAAGAGCCCTGGGTATAGACAGGATCATCTCTTCATACCGAAGGCTCTAGACCCTTGGAGAAAATTTGTGGGTTCAACCTATTTTCATAGTAAAGAGGGACAAAATCCCAACCTTGACATTATTTCAAAGAGGAAAGCTGAATTCAGCTACAGTGCAGGTCAGACAGATGTTCCACCCGAGGAGCCAAACCATTACTAACTATTATATTTCTGTTCTATTACAGAGCCTCAGAACCACAGCCACGGGCCAGGACCCCACTGTAGTGGGTGATGTATAGAACCAAAACTAATGTTCCCCCAGACATAAAACTGAGCAACCTGATGGCTCCAGTCTGATTGCAAAGCAGCAGCTGATTTGCCCTAACAAATAAACCTCCTACGCATTTTTCCACACACACTCACACGAAACCAACCCGCAGTGCCCCAAACAAGCAAATAAAACAACAGGAAACTGTCCCATATCAGGCAGTTGAACTTAGGCTTGCTATGAAAACAAAGACGTGGGTCCAAAACTGACAACAATGTGCCTTTCATTCATGGGAGCAGGGAGCATCACAAGGGCCCTCCCTTCCTCTGGCTCTGACATTGATTGTGTTGGTGATTTCCAAGGAGCCAGACCTGGCCCCGTACCCAGAACAGCAAATTTAGACAATGTAAACGCTGACTGCAGAAGTGCTTGAGCGCAGCCTTGCATCACTTGCTTGCAAACACAGTGGAGCAGCACATCAAAACCTGCTAGCAAATGACTCCTCTCTCTGACTGCGAGAGGACCAAAACGCCTTGCTCTGCAGACACGTTCCACCAGCCACCCACGACCATCGCTGGGCTGCACCCAGCAACTAGCCAGCTCTGGAGACGTCCCAGGAGCTGCATGAGAAAACTACTTTCTTTCCTTCTTTCGATCTTAAATAAACAGCAGGGTACTGTGTGTGCTGAAAGGGAATCGTTTATCTTGGACCGAAACACAGGAGGGAAAAAAAGATGCAGAGGCCAGAATAAAAGTCGGCTGAGTGCCCGGAAATAAACATGAATATATTAGAAAAATATTTAAAACCAGGGAGGTGAAAAATGGAAAGCCCAAACCAAAACTAGGCAAGGAACTTAATAGAATTCCATTTTATGACCAAGAAGTGGCATAACGCCAATCCAAGGCAGGGCAAGATTGCTTCTGAGATCTGGAAAAGGAGGTGAAATTTCTACTCCTTAACTGCTCTGAAGTGAATCTCAAACAACTCCATTGGTTTCTGCAGATTTGCCTCACAATTAGTCCCAAATGCTTGGCCTGGAACTCCTGTGAATGCATGGTGGCTGCAACGCAGCTGCCTTGTGTGGTGACAGACATTGCCTGCAGCTGCCCTGCAGGGGCATAGATTTTACCAACGTGCAGGCAGAAGCTGTGCCTACCAAAAGACACCTTCACCATCACCAACCTCTTGAGCTTGCAACAGCAAAAGCCTTTCAGGCTTTAGCCAGAGGAATGTTCTTATCTGCCTGGGTAGGCCAGACAAAGACCATATCCCTCTGTGGCAAAGGCACCAAGAGTGAAAAGGCACCCACCGGAGAGTAACTACAGCTCCCCTTATCTCCTTCCTGGCAGAGATATTGGGAAGGCTTTTTCTTCTGACACCACACCTTTACAATTGAGAAGATGAAAGAACACCAGACTAAAGCTATTAGGTGGTACCAGATGGTCATAAAAGGCTGAACGCTACTGTGGAACTGTGACCTAACGGAGAATCTTTCTGATATTCTACCCTTGTTTTGCACTGTGTACTGCAAGACAATTTTCTGCTGGTTCTGTTGTTTCTTGATGAGCAATCTCTCTTCTGTGGCTGCAGAGTAAAGAAGAATTGGGTCACCAAGTTGGTTATAATGCACCGGGAAAACAGTGGTCTCTCAAAAACAAGGGAGTCTGGAAAGAAGCAAAAGACTTTGCTGAGAGATTATCTGTAATTGGAAAAAAAAAAATCAGAATGACTGCAGAAAATTATCAAAAGCAAGAGCACAAACAAGAGAATCACAGGAAGGCCCAGGGAACAGAAAATGTACTGAACTGAAACACAGAGTCAAGAAAAAGGAAATTATCTACAAATGGGAAAGGCAAAAGTGGAAGAGAGCTGACATGTAAAATATTAAAAATAGATTACATTTAAAATATTATATTTAAAATTATGACAACATAACAAGGCTTTGATAAGAGATGCATTAAAAAAGCCGAACACTGGCCAAGCAGGAAAATCCACCAAAGCAGAGGCAGGGCAGAAATAGGTAAATAAGCGTGTCTGAAGCAATCGGTGGGATGGAAAGACGAAAGGTAGGTTGGCAGAAGGAGGGAGGACAGGGCTCTAGACAAATACTGCAAGTACTGAAGGACTTGTGCTGTACGTAGAGTAAATTATATGACAGGCAAAGGAGCAATTAGCAGAAAATAAGCCTGTTAGAAGCCAAATTGATGAGAAATGTGATCGAAGTGGATTTTCCCAGAAGATGGCCTAAAGAACATAAACAAAAGGAGGGTGTCAGTCATGCCTGTTGGAAGAGAAATGGCACAGAGATGATTTAGCTTAATGCCCGAGGGTTAAATGGTGATTACCATTTTGCTTCTGGGTTTCAGCCTACATTTAAGGAAACTCCTCTGTCACACCTGCTGCCCACAGCCTTTGACTTTCCCCCATTTCTCTGACCAAATTGAACCCAACAAAGGGCAAAGGTGTTCTCTCAAAGCCAGGATGTGCCCTCAGAACATCTCACATCTTGGCAATGGCTGAGAGAAGGAAGAGGGGCCTGAGGTGAGATGCTCATTATTATATTTAAGGAAAGGTATCTGTATTTAGTCATAAATTCCCTCCATGGCATCCTACTCAAAGGTTGCCATTCCAGCTGGCTGTGCACCACGAGCTCTCAGGGGAACCTCATAGCCTAAGTGTCATGTTTGGTCACTAGAACACTCACTACCACACAGGCATCTGGTGGCCCAAGCAACTAAACACAGGCATAACTTTTTAGTTCTAGGGGAGGTATTGCCCCCGAGCTTCAGGCTACAGAGAGTGTCAGGGTGCTGTGGGCTGACGTCGGTGCAGATCCCCACCGAGCCAGGGCAGAAATGCCTGGAGGCCAGCTGGTGCCCCCTGAAATCCAGCTGTGTCTCATGAAAGCAACTGAAAGCATTTAGTTATAGTTTAAAACACACAGGAAGACTTTATCTGGAAAGACAATCACAAATGAATGTGCATGCAAGTAAGTGCACCCAGACACACACAGAGAGCTGTGTGTGAATTTGGGTGTCTTTGATGGGTAAGCTATGGCATCAGCACAGCTGTGTTGTGCCACATAGGATTAAAAGAAAATATATTGTTCAGAGCTGCTTATAGACTGTGGTAATCTTCAGGATCAAGAAAAGGAGGTGAAAAAAACATTCTCTCTGGAGGTACACCTTCTTAGTGGTGAGATTGGCTTAACGTAGCTGCATACTGCACCAGCTGTTGATTTAAGAGCATGTGCAAGACTAGACCAAAACCAATTTCATTGAGACATAGGTGAAGAAAGTACTTGTCTGGAGTGAGGAGACAGTAAAGCTCCAGAGTCGTTTAGGGTTCGTTATGTTAGGAGCCTTTGCTGTGTCTGTTGTAGCAGGGATCTGGGCGATCTGGCCCAATCTGCTTCACTGCAGAGCTTTGGCCAGCACAGCCCCACAGAGTGGCTCCCTTCTACACACCACCCGAACTGCCTGTAGACCCTTTTCACTGCACAGCACTTTCCACACTCACACGAGGTCCAAGAGCCTGACTGCCTGCTGCGCTGCAGTGCCACAGCTGTGTGCAGGTCACTGGGGCTAGATCAGACCCATGGCAGGAACACTCAAGCTCTGCCTGCAGTGAGTACCAAGAGCCTGACTCGCCCCAGGCAGGCGATCTGCTGTCTGCTTGCTCCTGCAGGCAGATCCCGAGCCACGACTCAGCTCACACACAGCAGTGATTTTGGGATGGTACTTGCAAGGACAGCAGTGCCATTAAAAGTGAGCCTCCCTGTTTCACTTTTCCTTCTTTCAGATTTTTACCTCCATTGCCTGTGCACAGTCAGTGTGACACAAAATCCCTTTGCCTGGACATTCGTTTCTGTAAGCTCACAGAGGCATTTGTTGCACACATCAGTGAGAAATGTAACTGACAAAGTATTTTCCTTTTTTTGCATTATTTATTTCCTTGTTTATCTTCCCCACCTTAGTAACAACACAACTAACTCCAGCAGAGATTGGCAGAAATACCACTCTTACTTCACAACTTTACTGATGTTTCTACACCAGTTGTGATTCTTGGCCACCTAGTCCAGTCCTTCCCAGCCCTGGCTGATGAAGTCATACCCATGACATAAACAAAGAGAGGATCAGATTCACCTCACTTGCATCAGGTGGGCTCCTTGGTGCTCTTAAGAGAAAGTGATGCTCTGCATACCCTGTGAGAAACAGCTGCAGTTTGTTCCCACTGTCACTGCTAACTCGTGTGTGCCACATCCATGCCACGAAGGTAAAGCAGTGCTTGGGAGCTTGTGATCTAATGGGTAGATGTGGCTTGCAGGTCTCTGATGTGCTGACATGGCTGGTGGCAATGGTTATGTTTCCTGGGAAAGGATGGGAAGTGACACGCAGCACCTTTGTCACCTGCATCTGCTTCCCCAGAGAGAGCTAGGGGAAAGAAGGCTGCCATTTCCATGTCCTGAGGCTGACCACCTCAGTGAGTTTACTACAGCAGCTCATGACCATTGCAACACAAAATAAGAAAAAGCCAATCACAAAGCCTTCTTCTCTGTGTTTGTTTTACATTCAACTCACACACACATGCATGTGTGTCTGTCTGCTCGGGCACCCATCAGCCCTTTGTCCTCAGTGCAGTAGATCAGAAGCTGTTGGCTGCTCTCAGCTAACTTTGGCAGTAGAATGGAGACCCCACACACACACACTTGAGCACTTCTACAACATGTAATCAAAGCTCTGGTCCCTGCACCAAGTGGTAGAGGATTACTCTACTCCTAATACAGGGCATGATCATTAAGGCCACTGCCTCTCTTCACATCTCAATTTCTCTTTGTCCTGGGTTGGAGTCTCCTAGTGGGCAGAGCACTGCAAACTAGAGGTGGGTGACCTACCAGCTTCCCAGGAGGGAGGGGAAAGATGAAATTGCTGTCCCCAAGGACAGAAAGGCTACAGGCAACCAACCACACTTCTTCCTGTACCTGGGCACTCAGCTCTCCTAGGTGTCTTCTGCTTCAGAGGCTGTTCCAATTGCTGCCTTCCCCTTACTCTCTCCAATGGCACTCTTGTCACTGTAAAATATCAACATGCCTTAACTGTTTTCTAAGATTAGTCTGAAAAAAAGTGACTCTTTGCTACTGCTAGGATTGGCACAGACCACAGCAGACCAGCACTGTGCTGCTGTGGTTCCCAACCTTCAGTGGTACTCCAAAGGACTGTCACACTTAGAGCAAAGCCTGTGTCTGTATCAGGTGTGCAATACCTGGGAGCTGTGTTTGCTTTGACAGCTTGCAATGGGAGACAATATAAATGAGTAGCACCAACTCTTCAGGTGACAACAAACTTCACCTTATTGTGGTAAAGACTTCTCTTTCAACAGTTTTTCTGTTATTTCATTTTGCCTTCTAGATGATAATTTTAGTATTATATTCCCCTATATACTGCAATTTTCATATTACAGTTTGACATTATCCAAGTGAAATATTGCAACAGCTCTAAACTTGTTTTTTTCCTGGAACAACCACCCTAGAAGTCACTTAGATTCTCTTTATAAACTACCTTCTGTGTAGCTCAGCAAATAATAGAATTTGTAGGCTGGGGCTGAACCAAAAAAAGAGAAGTTAAAAGAAGTCATTTCATTCAAGACAAATTGAAATAGAAGCTAGCACTGCACAAATAAATTAAAACCAGGATAGGTAATTAGCAGAAATGAAATTTTCCCTTTTCTTTTAAAGATGATGTCTCTGCTCTTAGACACTGTACCAGCCATTGATTTTCCATGCTCAGGCCAGCACCATAAAATGGATTCTGTCCATACAAAATCTCATTTTTGGTGGACATAATGGGGAGAGACCTTCTCCAGGAGAGAATTTATCCTGTGCCACTCTCGCCAAGCAAAGTGCCTTTATTTGAGGATGTTCCAGCTCCCCTTTATTTTTTCCCCTCAAGTTTAGTTACCTGAGAGCACTGCACACCACCTCATTGCTTGGCCAGAAAGGCTGCACTTTCTGAACTAGAAAAGACAGGTTTGGGGATGGGGATGCAACAGGTGGTTATCAACCACCAGATCCTGTCACAAAGCAGGTTCAGGAGAGCCACAGGTCCTACACTGACCTGCCCATCACCAGACATCTTTTTGGCCTCTGCAGAGATCAGTGAGGCAGCTCACTCTAGTTACTAACATTACTCTGACCAGCTGAAGAGCAGGACATGCCCAAAAATGACATTTCAAGGGAAAAATATAAAGAAGCAAAAAAAAAATGTTAGAGGCTTGCCCTCACAGGAGAATGTTGCAGATACAGCAAACCCCCTGGGCACTGATGTTAGCAGACCCTCGTTTCCCTTGCCCTCTTGTCTCAGGGCTGAATCGTCTGGTGTCCTGACATTCCAAATGCCTCCCTAACATACTTTGGGAGAGCTGGAATGCCACTTCCTTCTGTGAGCCTCTGTGGTGTCCAAGAAGCAGAGATTGACAGCAATGCCAAAGGCTTGCTCTTGGCTGCGCCTGCTTGCTGATCTGTCAGAAAGTCACAGGAGTCCCTTGGAGCTGCTCTTGTGCAGCCAGCCTGGGAACTGGGATCAAAACAAATCTCTACGTCTGTCCTTCCTTCTGTTGCTGCTTGGGCTAAGCACTAAGGAAGAGCTTGAACAACCCCTGTCTGGTTTAGTTAGTCCTTCTCTTGGTGAACACGAACTCTAATCCTCTTTATTTTGATGTTCTCCATGTCTTGCTTTTCTGGTTCAGAGGTTCTGCTTTACACCAGAGAGCTCAGCTTCCTTCCCCAGACCTGCTGGCATGAGCCTCCTGATGCAGGCCTCCCTTCACACCTGCCGTTGTCTTAATGGAGATGTCACCAAAACCAAGAAGAATTTGGTCTTTCCTGGGATGTCAAAGTCAAGAGTTAGAGTGCATCTTCTGCAAGACATTCAGATTCAATTCAAATTTTCCTGAGTATTCTCCCTTCTTGTGAGACTTCTCTGAGCAGCACTCTGAGAAGCATCTGCTCTAAATGCTCCTTGCAGTGTAAAAAGCAAGTTTGCTGTTGTGCTCACTAAGTTCTGTTCCTACCAAAATCATTGCAGCTTTTTATTGCTCGTTCATCAATGCCCAGGAGGGAGCAGGGTACTTCAAAATATGCATAAGAAAAGCCAGGTTACTGCCTGCAGGAGTCTCCAACATGACGTGGTGATGGGGGCCAACAACAGAACAGAGAAATTTGGTGGGGGAGAAAGAGTGAGGTTGCACTGCTACTGCCTGAGACCTGCTGTGCAGCATCAAGGGGCAGAAAACCAAGCACTCCTAAAGACCTATGAAATACAGCATCCCACTTGCTTGAAAGCGTTATGGTAACATGATGATTTTTAGAGAAGCCTGAATCAAAAAAAGAGCAGAGGTCTTGTCACCAGCTCATAAAAGTATTCTGATTTAGCTTTGACTTCAATGTCCTTCTGATCATATTCACTCCTGGGTTTTGCCAGAAAGGCAATGTACACGGAATAGCCTGAGCCAGGGACTGCTCTGTAAACAGTAGCATCAGAAATATTTTATTTCTCAAACTTTTCCCTGTTTTGAAATGTAACAAATTTATTTATATATATATATATAATGTAATGAATACATTTATAGAATATGAGTTAATTACTGAAGGTTTTCCCCCCAGTTAATCTTTCTAAAGATGTCCTTTTCAAGTGGAGCTGTTGCTGCTTAGAACACCGTGGACAAAACAAGATGAGAGCACTTTTTGGAAGGAAAATGTGGTTTCAATAGATGTTAACATTATTCTGCTAACAAAACCAGTGTTTGACTGCAGAGACTACTTCAGGCTGGTCACACCCCAAGCCAGGTTTGGGAAAACAAATCTAGGAAACTCTTTCATCTGTTTTTCTAAGCAAAAACTGCAGCATGGCCTTCTTAAGATTTAAAACTCACTGTGGTGTGAGCCACAAGGCTTTCTCCAGCTAGTTGCAATGTTATTTCAGTCTGAAGCATCACCAAAAATAACTACCAAAAACTTATTACTTTGAAAGAAAACAAAGTTATTTTTATGGAATTCAAATGCATACATTTTTGCATAGACTTGTAATATCAGCTGCAGCCAGTGTTAAAATTAAACAGCCTTTAAAAATATATGCCTGCTTCCTGCAAAGAGTTTGATGGATTTGTGCAGCCAGCCAGCTTGGATGTCTCCAAAGAATTGCACTCTAATTGCTATTATTCATACAGCAATAGCATCTAAATACCACCATGATTTGTCAAGCCTCGGGGTGCTAAGTAATGTGCAAGGGCCACAGACACTGCTCCAGCACATTCCTGCTTGGAATGAGTAAGCAGCACAAAGAGTAGGTGGTGGGGACATAAAATGAGCCTCACTGTGGTGCCTTGCCCATACTTAGGCACTGTCTGCATGGTGAGGGCACAAGGGCAAGGATTAAGTCCTAGCCCAGTAAAACCAATGGTACAATTGTGCATCAGTTTCAAACTATGAACCATGGTTGGAGAACCTCCTGCATGTGGACAGGTTGAGAGAGTTGGAGCTGTTTAGAGTGGAGAAGGGAAGGTTCTGGGGAGGCTTTGTAGTGGTCTTCCCACCCTTAAAGAAAGCTTACGGGAAAGATGGGGAAGGACTCTTTATCAGAAGTGTGGTAATGGGGTAATGGTTCTAAACTGAAGGAGGGCAGATTTAGGATAGCCATCAGAAAGAAATTCTTGACTGTGAGGGTGGTGAGACTCTGGAGCAGGCTGCTCAGCGAAGCGGTGAGTGCCAGCTCACGGTTAGGTGGAGCTTTGAGCCGCATGGGCTGGTGGAATGTTTCCCTGCCCATGGCAGGGCCTCGGGACTACAGGATCTATAAGGTCCCTTCCAACACGAAGGAGTCTAAAAGAAATTTGAAAACTATGACACTTGTGTGTCTGTCAAGGTCGTTGTCAAAGTTCCTGTTGACTCAAGTCTTGCAGTTCAAATCCACGTGCACATGCCTGCTCCCAGCACTTCTTTAACAGCTCTTCCTACAGAGTTACAGAAGTTTTATCAGTACTCCTCCAGTCTCTCGAGTTTTCCACATTTGGAATTTCCTGGAGGTTTTGAATACACAGAGGAAAATGCTGTAAGAACTGTGCCTAGCCAGGCTTTCAGGTTTTCCTAAATGTAGAGTTCCTGTGAAAGTAACTTCTTCTGAACTTGTTGCACGCTTTAACATGTGTGGAATTGTATTTTACTATCCTAAATTGCTTGCTGTATTCTGAAGTCTCTGAGATGTATTCTGAAGACAGTGATACAGATTTTCCAGTTCTTTTTTAGCAATGCATTCTTTGTGAATGCAATCTACAGCAAAATCTAAACACAAGTGTAACGTCCCCTGGCCAAGTCTGCCCTCAGGTTCCAGGTTCAGAGAGACGGAGAGCCCAGCAGAGCACAAAGCTTGTCATAAGCAGTGGGAGGTTAAATGTGAACGGAGTCAGTTTGCAACAATATTGATTGCATATGTAACTACTTCTTTTCACTGTGAACAGCTGATCGACTAATGGACTGGCTCACGATTAAATTGGGGTTTTTTTACTCATAAATGCTCATAGAACAATCAGGACAATCTTCAGGTTCAGAGTGTTCACCAGATGTTCACTCTGACCGCTCTCTGTTACTCGTACTGCGGGACTGGCTGCTCCAGCCATATGGCATTATTTCTAACCCTGAATCAGTGACAAACACCCACATCTGTACACGATGGAAAACAAAAGTCTACCTCTATTAGGAATCTCCAGATGAAAATCATGTCCTCAAACTTCTTTCTTTTTCCTGAACTGGGAATATTTTCACCCACGCCGTGTGGCCCTCCAAATAATGATCAATAGCACAAGACACAAAAATCCTAAGGCATTGCTTTTTCTTGTGGGCTGCACAGACCACTCTACTCATTTGCCAAGCTCCAGCTTTTTCCCAGGGTCTACATTTTAATGACGGCTACATTGGTTGGACTTTCATTGTTATCATCATCATCATCACCACCACTACTACCTTTTGAGCTTGTTATTTCTTCAATTAATTTGATGCATTGATTCAATCAACATATTTGCCTTTCAAAATGTGCTTTCAAATAAATATTTCTGGGCAAGACAGACATATTGGCTCTTTTCATTAAGAAAATAAATACCATTTTAGGAATATTAGGGGAAAACACATATAAATTGGCACTTTTCTTAAGGATTTCTGCACAGAGCAGCACATTTTTTCACAGTTATATAAAAGTCAACTTTACTTGAACATTTTTGAGACAACTAACACTTCTCTTCAATATCTGGAAATGATTCCTACATAAAAGAGCATGTCTTAAAAACACTGCCCACATGGCATATTTTATAATCCTAGGCTATTCTATTCATCAGTCATCACTTTGGTATCAAAATGTGCAAAGTTTGAGAGAAAATTTAATTAGTTTTCCATTGAAATATTAAGCACTGGTTCCTCAGAGGTGGCAGAAAGTTGCTTGAGATAATGCACAGGAGTCCGCTCTGGTGTCGGGATCCTCGCCCTCAGTACCTCTCCACACACGCCCAGAGAAGCAGCAGGACACAGTTCTTGTTTTGATCTCTCACTTCGCTGTCTCCAAAGCACAGCTGATCCAGAGCAGAGCACACTGTACCATGGACAAATGCCGTGTAGCAAGCACAGAAACAATGACTGGAGCCACGGACACCAAACGAGACCTGTTTCCCTGGTAGACTGTGATGGCTTGGGAGTTCCCTGCCCCCACACTATGAAATCCCCCAGACTAGACTCAGCCAGATGGAAGTTAAGGCCTGAAGCTCTATTTACAGCTCAGCACAATGTGCAAGCAGAGATATACACAATGGACAGGAACAGTTACAGACGTATACAAGTTAAAGGTAATACAGAAACACAATTCCCCTCCCAGAAATCAGAGTGCCCAGGAGAGGCTCCCAACCACCCTTCCACCTTCTCCCCACCCCTCTACCTTACCCCAGGTCTGCCTTACGTGCAAGTTGAATTTGGAGGATTGGCCAGGGGAGCTGGAAGGTGAGTGGTTAGTTTGGTTAGCAGAGAGAAGACCAGAGCAGCTAGAGAGCCCAAGACTCTCCATGTCTTATCTATGTTTGTGTCCTCATTCTTATACATCTCAGCAAGCCTATGAGTGAAGTAGACATCAGCAGTGTTTGCTTTTCTCAGTCTATAATCCAATTCTTTTCATAAAAATATGCCAATTAGCCTCAAACCAGCACATAGACAGAAGAGATTATGCCTGAAGGCACAGGACAGGAAGAGCTCCTCTGACTGCCGCAGTTGCCTCCTGCACACGCAACATCCTGCGGAGCTGCAAGATGCCGGAGATCCGAGTCAGGATACTAAACAGCAATAAATCTGCAGTCTGACCAGCCCTTCCACAGGGAGAAGGCTTCTGACATCATTCCAGTTTTAATTCCATCACTCCAGAGTTTCATAACCAAGATGACATTTCATCATGGGAAGCATTTCTGAACAGGAGCAGCAGGAGGGACTCTTGCTCTTCAGCAGTGTCCTTCCCCCTCAAATTAGGGCCCTCATGTTGCACTGTGTTAGAAAGGTTTCTTTAACTGTAGAAACTGAGAAGTACTTCAGGAGTTAGCTGTTGTGACAAGCCTAGGATCATGTTTTGCATCTAGAAAAGAAAGAAAAAAAAGGGGGAAATGAAAAAAACAAACAAGGAAAAAATAAAGAAAGAAAAAAGAAGAAAAGGGAAAAGAAAGAAAAAGAGGAAAAATAACTAGAGAAAGGCAAAATGGTAATCCTGCAGAGTCTGGCAGGCTGGGTGAAAAGGGCTGATGCCATTGCTCCTGTTTCTCATTAAACCCCAGGGCGTTTCTCCTGCCACTCGCAGTGCTGACACCACTCGGTCGCTTCGCTCTGCACAGAACCATATGCTCTGGAGGAAAACCCGCAGAGGTCTCACTGTGCTTTTCACCACTTCTGCAGCACTCCAACCATTTGTTTCTGTTCTCACTTCACTGGCCTCACTCTTCCAGGCCTGCTGAGTGCTGTCACAAACCTTCAAAGCATTTAAGGTGTATTTTGAATACTTCAGGTAGATGAAGAACCTGAGCAGAGGCACTCTGACCTACAGGATGAAATAAACTTCCCAGTCCTACTTCTGGTCTTCTGCTTGTCCTCCATCTCTCCCAGCCTCCGAGCAGGATATTAATCACACACCTCCTGCCCAACCACCATCCCACTCCAGCCCCTTTGGCAGCTCAGGTGTTTGTGAAGATGCAGCAGAGGGTGAAACTGGTGTGGTGTGCTGCACAGTGAGCACAGACCAGCCCAAGAGTTCCAAGAGTGAACTGGTGCAAAGTCCTTCATGCATCCAGTAGCTTCTCTCAGTTCATTTCCATTTGCAGTTATGGACAAGCACAGTACATCCTGGGGTTGGACTCGATGATCTGTGGAGGTCCCTTCTGGCTCCTCACATCCTGTGATCTGCGGAGATATAGCAATTTTTGTGCAGGGCTGCAGGAGGCTATTGCCTGGGTGCATTGTTAGCAATACTAGGTATAGATACTCTGCTGAAAATGGAAGATCTTACTTTTGCTTCCAAACATTGAAGATCCCTAATAACACACATGTCACTCTCCAGCTGTAACAGCAGCTTTGAATTTTACATGGGAAATCTGCTTTAACCTGAGGAAGTGGCCGGGATATGTTTTCCTTGTTTTATGTGTGTCCCTAAGCTCGTGTGGAAACAAAAAGTGTAAACAAATAACTGTATCTGATTTGAATTTGTGTTGCACCATAGAATGTTGTTCATCACTGATCAGTCACATGGGTTTTTAAGACTGGATACTTTCTAGATCTACTAGATCTAGAAGCTACCTACCTTCTACCTTGCAAGGGATGCTGCAGGAAGGCTGCAAAGGGACTTTTCATAAGGGTGCCCAGCAATAGGATAAGAGGGAATGGTTCTAAATCAAGGCACAGTAGGCTTACACTGTGTCTGAGGAAGAAGTTCTTCAGTATGAAGGTGTTGAGGACTCTGGAATAGGCTGCCCTGGGAAGCTGTGGATGCCTCCTCCCTGGGGGTGTTCAAGGTCAGATCTGATGATGCCTCGAGCAGTTGAGCCTAGTTGAGAGATGCCCCTGTCCACAGTAGGCAGGTCGGAGCAGATGATCTCTGAGGTCCCCTCCAACCTAAGCTATGCTAATATTCCAGGTTTGGGACAGGGGAAGAAATTGTCATCCTCACCCATTAGAAAATCATAGCATACAGGCATCTAAGCAGCATTTAACCAAATAGTGTTGGTTCCTTTTCCAGTGTGAGAGGATTCGTTTTAATGGAAATCCTTCTGCTACTTGCTGTTCTTTTCTGCAGGGTGCTATGTCAATGACTTGACACCAGGAGACGAATCTACCAACCACACGAATTTCAGACGGTTAGCTGGAAGTGCCCTAAAAGCATTTCAGAGGTTGGATTCTCGCTCTGTCCTCTGGGGTCCTCAGCTATCATTGTGCATTTTGACAAATGGAATGAGCAGCAGGAACCCAGCCCTTTCATGTCTTTTTACACACTTCAAAACAGAATTTGAAAAGGATGGAAAGGGAAAAGGAAAATCACAGAAACGAGACTGAAAGAGTATAACAAATCAAACATATGAGAAAGAGGAAAAGTAGGAGGCCAAGTTTATGTCTTCAGCCTTGCACAGGATTGTTTACTGATGCATAGTTTTCCATAGCAGTGATTCTGACAAATAAGAATATCCAGGGGCAGTCACTTAGTTCTACAAAGCAATACCAGAAAGCCACTGTGTGTTGCCTTCTTAACAAGATAAAGACTTTTCTATTTGTTGAAGAGGCAAACCGAAATAAAATTGAAACTCTGAAAAGCTGTAGACAAAAATAGTTCTTTCTTGTGTCCCATTTGAAACAGTCACCAGCCTAAAATAAGTCTTAGCTAACTGATCTCTTCTTCAAGGCTCCCCCTTTGCTGCCATCGTACGTCTCATTTCTACTCTGTGGCTGTTCCACAGTAGCACGTTTTGATGGCATTTCACGGGAGATGTTAGCTAGTCCATGCCAACAACACAACAGTGCAACACAGCAAAACTCCTGGCTGGCAGCACCAAGGAACATGAAGATAAAAGTCACTCTCCCTCCAGCCAGAAGCTGCCCTGATGTAACAGGCTCAGGCAAGCACAGAACAGCACTGACACCCCCAATACCCATTAGTCACGATGCAAAGCAACCCTCGGCATAAAGTGGCAGGACTGCTAACCCAGTTCATAAAGTTCCTTGTGATCAAAGGGAGCAGATCTGCTCTGCCCATTAATACCAGACAGGGCTGTGCTGGTTGCCCTGCAACACTTGCAGTGCAGAATGAGATCCCATCTTGCACGCAGGCCAAGGCAACCTCCAGTCTCACCGCATGTAATTCCATAAGAAGCAGAATCCCCTTAGTATATGCGACAGCTAAACTTCTTCAAAAGGAACTGAGAGTGTACAAACACCCCTGAGTGGGCCAGGCAGCCTCACACCTGCAGCACTGTGCCTGGTACGCAGCAAGGTTTGCTGCATAGCATTGCTACTCCTGCCAGTATAACCAAGGCACAATTAGCTTAGTGACAGTTTGGCAAACTTGGTGATGTGGGATATTTAGGCAGGATTTGCAGCTTTCTGCTGGGGATTTCATCCTGTACTGCTGTTATTGGCATATTTGTTGTTTAGACATTTTTTTGATGCCTTCTGTAAGCCAGGAGGTCTAAATAATTTTTTTTCTTTTTTTTTTGGGTGGAATTTAATTTCTAATGAAATCAACCCATGTGCACTCCATCTGCCTTAAACAAAAAACAAAACCAAAACAGACCAAACAAAAAAAAAGCTTCAACAAAAACAAAGCAACAGGTTTAAGAGGCAGAAAAAAACACCAAGAGTTTTCCTACTTCCATGTCTTGTCTGTCCCACACAAACCCCTTTTTTTCCCCACCGCCTTTGCCCTCCCCTCCAAAGAAAGGCTTAGACTCTTCTCTACTTCCCTTTGAACTCACAAGTACTCAGTGTTTATTTATTAGAAAACTATAACAAGGAAAGGATAGCTTTATCTTCTCACCTCTCACGCTTTTCACAGCATTTCATTCCTGAGGACAGACATCAGTGGTTTGGGAAAAAGCAGAGCTCAGGTCTTACCCCACTGCCTTGAGCCAGCCAGTGGGCTCCGAGCCTGCTCACTGCCCCCATTGCTATGGACTCACTCGGCACCCACTGCACAAGCAAAGGATAAGCCAGTTGAGATCACAAAGCAGCCCTCACACATCAGGAGCACTGCTGCTGAAACACAATTGCTAACTACAATGTCTGGTAGAGAGTCTCTGATTTTAGGAAAGTTCCAGATAAAACAGAGACATTTCTCCTCCAGATACTGGGCAACCCAAACCACTCAAATGAATCAGTGCTGCAGTTTCATGTTGTGAGCTTTTAATTAGAGTGCAGATTGATAGCTACTTCAGTATTGTCCTTCATATCCTTCCTTGGGCTGTCCTTTGCCCACAAAACCCCTAAATGTCTCTGCTGTTGTGACTGCTTACCAAGTTAAGGCACGTCTGCTCATTCCTGCTCAGGCTGTACCCATCCAGTGCCTCATGTCCAGAAGCTCTTTATTCTCTACTTGCAAAATGTCCATTAAAGCAGGATCCAGACCCATGATTGGATGTCCTGAGCATCACAAGATGAAGACAAGTCAACATCAGGCTTCCCAGGTTCAAATGCATGGAGATAGGCATGAGGACTGATCGGGGGAAATGCTTCTTCCTGTTTTCTCTCTGGACACTCATTTTTGCCCTTATCTTGCCATTCAGATTTACTCAAACTACCAAATAACATGAGCCTGGTTCCATCCCACCACAGCTCTATCTTTCCAGCAAGCAGAAGGAACTGCTGTTTGGCTGTATTGTGGTAAGGACCGGATTTCATGCCTGCTAACCCACGTTGCAGTGGGGATGACTCCGCAACCCACTCTTCTAACAGAGGCTTGATTCCACTGATGACTCACAAGAAAACCTTCCTTACTTATGAAATGCATGCCTGAAGTAGAACATCATTCTGTACTCCTTGAAACACAAAACATGGCTCCTGGAGAGGTTTGGCCATGGCAGAAGAGACTTTTAAAGTGTTCTGCATGTTCTGTGCTTTGAATCCTTCGAAATCTGCCTTCAGCTTGTACAAATTGTTTTAGTTTGAATTTAAACACTCTTCTAACGAAAAGGTGGTGGTGTCTTGGTTTTTTTTATGCTACCTAAGGGACAGTTGACACTGTGCAAGCAGTAAAGATACATATTTGCTTTACTTCTTGAAACAGCAGTGGGATTTTTTATTTCTTGGAGATGGCAGCCAAGCTGAGAAATGGCATTTCCTAAGAGCTAAGCTGCTGCTGAACACCAGAACTCTGCTCTGTCCCACTTCAAGGAACTGGGTTTGTGACTGGACTCAGAGTAAATTCATTGGAAAGAGAGTTTTCAGACTTTCTTAATGAGAACAGCTATCTGTCAAGATTATTAATTTTGTTTTAATTTATTCTTAAACAATGTCTTCAATTCTTCAAGGTCCTCTGGTTATTTCGGTTCATTCAGGACACTTGGAGCATCAGAGATCAGAGGTCAGAGGGGAAACATGTGCCAAGACAGTTCACGCACACTGGTTCCCAGCTCTTCTCGGTGAAGGTGAATCTCTCCTACACCAGAGGCAGAGCAGAGTGTGAAAAGTTGCTATAGAACATGTGACATGCACTGAAATCCCACCTTATCCTACTCCAAGGTTCCCAAAACTCCCACACACTTGCTGCCTCTTGAGCTTTGTGGATGGTTGCAGTTCAAAGGAAGCCTCCAAAAGAATAATGATTTCCCTCTCTTTTTGCACTGCTGCACTACATAGGAACCTGTTTGCTTCCCTGCCCCAGGCACCTACGTGTCCTTAAAGAAGCTCCCCTGGATGAGACAGCACTCCAGATGGTAAGGTTCAAGAATGAGCATTCCTATCACCCACTGATGAAGACATCCATGCAGGCACACAGTCGTGCTCACAGAGCAATGGGAGCAGCCTGTCTAAGCCCCAGTGCCAGCACCCTTGGGTTGTTTAGGACACTGCTGAACACGGCTGGCCAGGATTTGTTAGCTGATGCAAGATTAGCCAGAGCAGGTTCAGATGGTTTCCAAAGTGAAACTGATTGTCCTAATTACTTATTTAGCTAAGTAGCACCCATCAATATTTACGAGTGACAGGAAAGTAAGGCAGAGTTACTGTCAAATAAATTAGAGAAGCACTAATCCACAGCAGCCACACAATGCAGAAAATAACCTGCTTAACCTTGGCTTACATTTCCCTAACCACTTCCCCAGAGGAGTCTGCACAGAGAGGGAAAGGAAAATAGGCAGACCCGTAGAAGAATGGACTTTCCCATTATGAGTAAGCAATATAAAATAGCACTTTAAACCGAAGAAAATACTGTAGTTCACATGAGCTCATGGCCATTTCATAAAATCAACTAATTTCAGCCCAAAATGCAATCGAGGTTGCTGTGTCTCATACTCCCTTTGCACACAGAGCCTTTCAGCAGGAGATGTGATGAAGCAGGGGAAAGCATCAAAGGACAGCCAAGTTTGCTGCTTGCAGAGCCCCAGCCCACAGGCACACGGAGGTTCAACAGGCACTGGCTGAAAATAACATAAGCAAGATGTGCATCCATGGTGAAAGCCCTCTCAGCGACTTCTCATGTTCAGAGTGTTGGTAAGATGTGTTCATGCTCTGGAGGAAACTGCTGAAATGGATACAGCTATCAAAAGTTCAGTAGAACAGAGCATGAATGACTTTTCTCAAGAGCTGCTGATTATTCTTTCCACACTTGATAAAGTTTTCACCATCTCTTCCAACACATGAGGTGAGGAGCATTGGCTGAGAGGACAAAGAAGCAGCTGAAGCTAAGTGCATCAGAACCTTCCTCCGCACAACAGGCCCTGCAGCTGCCCCACCCTGAGTGTGGTAAAACCACACAGGAGCTTGGCTGTGCTGGGCCAGGCCAGGGAGCTCTGTAGTGAAGTACCTTGTGTCCAGCAGGGTCTGAAGCCCAAAAAAGGAATCAGAGCTACTGTGGCTATTCTTGGCCTCATACCCAACCCATGCTACCATAAACCACTCACACGTATTAAACCCAGAAACTTTAAGTCATTCCCTTCCTGAAGAAGTTACGAGTAACATGCATGCAGGTGAGACAGAGCTTGGAGTCACTGGCACACAGTTCACAAAGGCAAAAAGCCTGATCGCAGGAAAAAGGCTTATGTTATGATCTGATCTAGTTTGCCTTTATCTACCAAACAAGTCTAAAATCACATCCAGGTCCCTGCCCTTGTGCTCTGACAAACCAAGAGGTGACACAACCTGTCCGATTTGGGTGATGGGAAGGTGGACATGCATGAGGCAAGCAGCAAAGCTGATAGAATTTGCTGCACAGCCTTCTAGGGTCCATAAATCCTGCCCAGAAGCTGGGCCTTGGAGCTCTTGAGAAGTGGAAATGGAAAGACAAAACAAGAGTCAGCAGCACAAGAACCTGTCAGTGTGACAGGGCTCCCTGCAGCACAGCCCCAACGCTCCCTGCACAACAGACCCAAGGTTCCCTGCACAACAGCCCCAAGGCTCCCTGCAGCATAGCCTCAATGCTCCCTGCAGCACAGCCTCAAGGCTCCCTGCACAACAGCCCCAAGGTTCCCTGCAGCACAGCCTCAAGGCTCCCTGCAGCACAGCCCCAGGGCTCCCTGCACAACAGCCCCAAGGTTCCCTGCAGCATAGCCTCAAGGCTCCCTGCAGCACAGCCCCAACGCTCCCTGCACAACAGCCCCAAGGTTCCTTGCAGCATAGCCTCAAGGCTCCCTGCACAACAGCCCCAAGGTTCCCTGCAGCACAGCCCCAACGCTCCCTGCAGCACAGCCTCAAGGCTCCCTGCACAACAGCCCCAAGGTTCCCTGCAGCACAGCCTCAAGGCTCCCTGCAGCACAGGCCCAGGGCTCCCTGCACTACAGCCCCAAGGCTCCCCGCAGCACAGCCTCAAGGCTCCCTGCAGCACAGCCCCAAGGCTCCCTGCAGGATAACTTGGTCCTTAACTGCTTAGGAAGACCTGAAGCTGCTGCTCTGCTCCTAGGTGCTATTTGCGCATGTCTTGCCAAACAGTTACAGCTCCATCGCCCACACTGTACAGCCACAGCTCCTATGACCATAGCCACATTTCAGCCCTTCTCAGCCTGGAGTACACACCCAAGACTTCTCCTGCTCCAGCAACAGCCAGCACAACAGATTGTTTTCATAATAGTTATCTGATTTAAACTTTACACAACATATGCTCAGTTCTTCATTCCTGAGAGAGGGTGGGAGGGGAATATTCTAGGTGCTGCAGCTTAGCCCCTACTGAACTGAGGAAAAATCATCTCGTATTTATTCCTTGGGATCTGACTTGAAACCTTGGCTATGTTAAATGAACTTTGAGCCAGTTTGAGCACCCAAATTCCTGGCTCTGCAAAGAGAAGAGAGGCTGTGAAGGATTCAGAGACATGCCCTGGTCTTCTCTCCACCAGGGTTTGTTCAGATCAGTCAGATGTGACACCAAGGTCAGGACACACTCCTTCAACATGAGCAGTTGTGCCCTCTGAGGTCTCACATTCCCCATGGCCCAGATTTGCTCGTAGCAGTTGTTCTGTTCCCAGCTCTCACCTCCTCAGGACGGGGGAGCAAAGATGGCGAAGGGCAGCAGTTGTGTGGTGCCAGAACCAAAGCCCATGCCAGAAGAGCAGGCTTGGCAAGCATGGCACCCAAAGGCAAAAGTCCAGGCCTGCAGGTCGGGGACACTCTCTTTGCTGGTGCCTGAGCTAGGGCTGGGGGAACAGCAGTGAATGCTGCCTGGAAGCACTCTAACCTGCCGTGGCAGAGCAGGAGGGCAGCAGCTGCCCAGGACAGGGCACCACCCACTGCCTGGAGAGGAGGAGCGTGCAGGGAGACAGGAGCTTGGGATGCCAGGCGGCCATGCTGAGCCAGGGCTCCGAGGCTCACAGGCATGTCTGTGTGGACATGAGAGCCCAGCCGCTGGCTGCAGGCATGGGGCAGTCCCCATGGCCCCGCATCTGCACAGATAACATTTAGCTGAGAGGCCTCCAAGGAAAACCCAGGGGATGCTTGTGGTGGCAATCCAAGAAGTGTCATTCTCCCCTCTCACTCAGTCTGCAGCCATCTCCCATGAACAGGGTTAACAAGCCCTCGATGGCTGCAGAGGGCTGGCTTTTGGAGAACAGAAGTCCCAAACAGTAGTGTGAAAAACATTTGTAACTGCAGCAAAGGAAAGGGATTTTTCCTAGCTCAGGATAAACAAACGGGTTCACTCTGCACATTTTGTTACAGCAGTGCCAGGCCCATTTTCCACTGGGAGTATGCCAACCTTAGGGCACGACTCATCCTGCTTTAGGGTGAAAATGACTTTTTTATGA
Source organism: Semnornis frantzii (assembly GCA_013399775.1). Lineage (NCBI taxonomy): Eukaryota > Metazoa > Chordata > Aves > Piciformes > Ramphastidae > Semnornis > Semnornis frantzii. Next base: position 37,915 of record VWYK01020914.1, on the reverse strand, counting down.
TGTATGAACAAGGTGATATTTTCCTCTGGGTTTAGTCCTGCTGCGAGGGATGTGAGGTCAGGCAGCAAAGAGGAGTTGTTGCACCTAGCACACAAAGGAGATGGTGGCAAGGGGGGATTCATCCAGTGGGGTGCCTTAGCCTGGGCTTCACTGTGCAGATGTTTAAAACAATGCCCTGGTGAATGTCACCAGTGCAGAGCTGAGCACTGGTGCTGAGGTCCTGACAGCTGGGGGACATGCAGAGCTGCACCTGGGCTGCCCAGCAGAGCTGTGATCCTCTGGCAAGCAGAGCCAGCAGGCAGCCCTGAAGTTCCACTGTTCCTAGAGATGCAGATTCTTCCTGCAGTTCAAGAAAAATACAAGACAAGGTGTAGCGGGGGAAAGAAAGTAAAACCTGCATGTCTGTAAATCAGCAAGGTTAAAAACGTTCCCTAAAAGACAAGCCAAAGGCAGGCACGAGCTGTGCTGCATAGCCCTGGCCAGGACTCCACCATCCAGATTAGCACATGTGGGGCAGAAACCACCCACAGCAGCTCCACAGCTAGAGCCATGCAAGCGAGAGAGACCTCACATGAACAGAACACAGCCACAGAGCGGTGAGAGCTCCCCAAGGCAGGGTAAGGTGCCATAGGCAGGTGTGCTGCTAGCCACGAGTGGTGAAGGAGCTCTCCATTGAGTGGGTTAAATACAGCAGCAGCCACAGCTGTCAGGAGGGAAGGCGCAAGGACACTCCTCACTCCTGTCCAAACCAAGCCACTGCAGTAAGTTCCTGCAGTAACCTTGATGTTACTCATCCTTCCCTCCCATTTCTCTGCTCTTGCTGTTCCCCATGAGCAAGTCCAGCATAAGCTCTTCAAACCCACAACTCATCATTCCCCTTCAGTTGCCATCAACAGCTATGGCTACCTCTGCATGCTTAAGGATCCTTGCTGGGAGACCTTCTCACCATCTACACCTGCCTGAGAGGAGGCTGTAGCAAGGTGGGTGTCCGCCTCTTCTCCCTGAATAACAAGTGACAGGATGGGAGGAATTGGCCTTTAGTTGCATCAGGAGAGGTTTAGGTAAGAGTTTAGAAGAAAATGCTTGCCTGAAAGGGTTCTCAAACAGGACAACAGGCTCCCCAGGGAGGTGGTTGAATCCCCAGCCCTGAAGGTGTTTAAGAGACATGAAGATGTGGTGCAAAGGGACATGGTCTGCCAGCAGGCTTGGTAGAGTTAGGCAATGGTTGGACTGGGTACTCGTCTTTTCCAACTGGAACCATCCAATGATTCCACCCAATGACAAGGAGATGGACAGCTAAGGTGGATCTCTCAGCAGCCACAATTTGTCTCAGACTTCTGACAGATGAAGGACCTGGTGCTTCAACAGACAGGACACTGTGGCACTACTCACCCCCGCACCACACCACTGATTATACTCACTTCTAGTGACCTGTTGGAGGCCACACAAAAGCGCAAGTGTTACCCACTGCATCCCAGACTTTACAGGGCATAGAAATGGCATCCCTGGGGAGATGCACACTCTCCAGCCTTGTGTGGTCCCAGCCAAAAAACACCAGCCCAGAGCCCCTGGAAATGCAGCACTTTGGGGTTAATTTGCAGCCTGCAAACTTTGCTCCCTACTTCTAATCTCAGAGTTACACAGCAGCTTAGAAACTCCCATTGGTGCTCTTCAAGGCATTTAAAGGCTCACTGACTTCTGTTCTTACTTCTTGTAAAAGGAGCCTTGGAAAGCCACACTGGAGAGTTTGAAAGAAACTGGTCTGCTCAGTGAGGGTAAACTGTTTGGTTGCAGCTAGCCACCAGCAGTGATTTCTCCTGTTGACCTTTATTTAATCACTATTCAAATTCACCCCTGAGCAAGACCCAAGGTGTTTTAAAGAGACTTGCAAGAAGCAGTTGTTTTTCTCCTACAGAGAATACTTAGTGTGCTGGTTTGAGGCTAACTGGAGTATTTTAATGGAGAAAAAAATAGATTATAGGCTGTGAAAAGCAAACACTGATGATGTCTATTTCACTCATAGGCTTGCTGAGATGTAGAAGAATGAGGACACAAACATAGATAAGACACTCTCAGGCTCAGAGAGTCTCAGGCTCTCCAGCTTTTTGCCTTCTCCTCTCTGCTACCCTAACTAACCACTTTCCTTCTAACCCCCCTGGCCCAGCCTCCAAACTCACCTTGTGCATAAGGCAGACCCTGGGGTAAGGTAGAGGGGGTGGGGAAGAAGGTGGAAGGGTGGTTGGGAGCCCCTCCTGGAGACTCTGACTGCTGGGAGGGGAATTGTGTTTCTGTATTCCCTTTACCTTGTCTATGTCTGTAACTATTCCTGTCTGTNGACATCTAAATCTAAGTGCCTTCTTGTGAAGTAGGTCCCTGCAGTCCTGTTAGGAAAGGAGCTTGGAAGGTGACTCAGCTTACAGTGAAAGTGCTGCAGCTGCAGGGCTGCGTCAGCAGCTGTTTAGGCCAGGAGAGAGAGCAGACGTTGATGCTTTGAGGGTTTCCTTTGCCCACTTAACTCTGCTGTGCATGGAGGTGATCACCTGTCCTGCCTGCTGATTGCAGCTGGTGGGACTGCACAAGGTGAACAGGGCAGGCCTGCCCCTGGGCGTTCACATCTCCACCCACTGAGCCCTGCTGCTGTAAAACCTCCTTCAGCAGCAATATTGTGGCACTGGCTTCAGGGAAGCTGAGAGTTTATCCTGTGTCACTGTACAAGCACCCACCACTTTGAAGACAGCACTGATTTATTAACTTTACTGCTTATACACAGCTGTGTTTGTTTTTTTCAAATATGAGCTTTTTACCTTTTTGTCAGGAAAACAAACCTCTGCTGTGCCTTGTTTCTCTCTTGCCCCAGCAGGTGACACAACCCCCCTTCACCACCTTGCTCAGGAGCTTCAGTGCCACTGGGTGGGACAAGACTCTTCTGATCTGATACCACTTCCAAAGAGGAGCTCACTTCCCAGTTTGACTGGTGCTGTACAGAGTGGGGCAGCTGGGAGGTCAAACCTGGGCAGAGCACTATAGCCTTTTTTGCACATACTTCACCACTGCCTCTTCTGCACTCTCCCACTGCTGCCTGGTGCAACAGCCACTGCCTCCTGGGTAGAGCCACAGGATGCTCCCCAGCTCAAGGACGACAGGGAGCCACTGGAGACACTCCAGTGGAAGCCCACGAGGGTGACTAGAGGACTGGAGCATCTCTCTGAGGAGAGACTGGGAAATCTGGGGCTGTTTAGCCTGGACAAGAGAAGACTGAGAGGGAATCCTCTGAGTGCTTATACATATCTAAAGGGTGGAGGTCATGAGGATGGGGCTGGGCTCATTTCAGTGGTGGTCAGAGACAGGACAAGGGGCAGTGGATATAAACTAGAACACAGGAGGTTACAATTGAATTTAACCTTTCCTGTTACACCATGGGGCAGTACTGGTGCAATGGAAACTTTGGACTGAGCTCCACAAGACAGGACCCACACTGGAGCTGCAGGCAGGGATGATGAACAAGTGTGCCTGCATCCTCCAGCACTGGGAAATCACTGCAGAAGAACTTTGTCCCAGCAGACCTTTGAATCCATCCTTCCACCCTTCCCCAAAGGGCAGCCCAAAGCAGCTCCAGGGACAGGGGTGCAGTCAGCATCTCCTTAGATGGAGGTTTTAAATGTAGAATCATAGAATAATTTTGGCTGGAAAAGAGATTGAAGAGCATTGAGTCCAGCCCCTGTCTGACTCTCCCAGTTCTGGTGCTAAGCCCTGTCCCTCAGCACCACATCTACAAGTCTTTTAAATACCTCTAGGGATGGGAATTCAACCCCCTCCCTGGGAATCCTGTTCTAGTGTGTGGAGTATTCCCTTTTCCAATTCCAGGTGACTGGCAATTTAGGGAGGCCACAGTTTTAAGGATAAAGCATTTCTCTTTCATGTATCTCATTACAGTGAATCAATAGCAATCAAACAGGCAGCTGAGCCTGGATGCAGTGTGTGCTTACAGAAAACCATCAGGCCTGGATATCCACTCTTACAAACTAGGTAGATCTGAACATGTTGTGACAAATGGAAGTGTTAAACAAGTGAAACCAAAGCATCCACGCAACCCACACACAAATGGGATGTCTTCACAACAATGTATTTCAAAACCAGTCCTTACAGATCCATCCCAGCTTAGCAGCATTTCTAGTTCAGAATCATCATTCAATGGTGGCTCTCCAGTTCTGGGGACCAGGTTAGTGATGGCTACCTTACAGAAACTTCAGCTGCCGCCAAGTGACTGTCTGACTGTGTCCATAACTGCATTTGTATATCCAAAATCGTTTTGTTGCATTTTGGGTTCAGCAGATCTACACTTAAACCTTAGTTGGACAGGAGTGTTTGGCTGTAATGGTATCTTCAGGCAGATGTACAAGCAAACACAAGAGACACTTCCATAGTTGAAGACATTGATGAAACAAGAGGTGCTGGACTGAAGCATAGATAATCACAATGAGAACATCAGGCCACCAAGCTGGTCAGAGGGCTGGAGCACCTCTCCTGTGAAGGCAGGCTAAAAGAACTGGGGCTGTTCAGCCTGGAGAAGAGAAGGCTTCCAGCAGACCTTAGAACTACACTTCTCTGTCTGAAGGGGGCCTACATGAAGGCTGGGGAAAGACTGTTTAGAAGGGCTGCAAGGGGCAATGGTTTGAAACTGGAACAAGGTAGATTTAGATTGGACATCAGGAAGAAGTTCTTTACAACAAGAGTGGTAAAATACTGGAAGAGGCTGCCCAGGGACATGGTTGAGGTCCTGTCCCCAGAGACATTCAAGATCAGACTTAATGTGCCCCTGAGTAGCCTGATCTCATAGGAAGCTGACTGCAGGGACCTTTGGAGGTTCCTTCCAACTCAGTGCAACCTGTGTGGCTCTCAGAAGCATCACTCTGACAGCAGTGAAATGCCCATAGAAACAATCAGCATTTAGCAGTCTGCTTTTCCCAGATCACTCCTGCAAATACCACCCAACCTTGCAGTCTGCAGGCAGACTTTATACCTGTTCCTCCCAGCTGTGCCAAGGCAGAGGCCATGGAACTGGGATCCCCTAAGATAACCCCATGTGAGATGCACATCAGATTCCACTTTCAACCAGCTTCATAAAAAAAAAAAAAGGTAGGCAGAGGAATGTATCTGCAAGCAGGAAGAAGATACTAGAAGTGCTACAGCAGCTGGGTGCCTGTAGGTAAAGCAGTGACAGGCAGGTAAGCAGCCACCACCTTTGGCTCCATAAAGACCTTCTGAAAATAGCCATCAGCTCTGCTGTAGCTCCAAGTGCAAACGAGGCTGTGTGCTGATGCTACCTGCCTCTAAAGGATGTCTATTTGTTTCATGCCCCAGGTACACTGCATCACTTCCCTCACTGTACTCCAGCACAGTTATGACACTTCCCTTTTGCAACACAACAGAGGTGATGGTTTCCTAGGAAGAAATGGAAAGTCTTAGGCTGCAGCACACTGAGTTTATGGCAGGTTTATTTCAGGTATACTTCTTCAGGGAAGAGTGGACTGCACTTGGTTTGAGATCATTACTGGCTCCTTGTATTGGAAAAGTGCTTGAGAGACAGCAGAGATTCCCAGTCTGTTTGTGACACTGCAGCAGTATGAATCTCAATCCAGAGCCAACATCTGCACAGTTATCACCAAAACTGTCTCTCCTGGGACTGGTGACAATGCTACCACAGCAATCACAGTGATACACAGATATATGTTCCAACCATCTTCATGCCCCTCCTCAGCACTCTCTTGTTGCTGGACACAGCACTTCAGGTCAGGTCTTACCAGAGCAAAGCGCAGAATCACCTCTCTCTACCCACACTGCTTTTGATGCGGCCGAGGCTGCCACTGGCCTTGTGGGCTGCAAGTGCACCACTGAAAAGTGATGGGATGAATCCTGTGACTGGAGTATGGCTGTTGACATCTACAGGCTATTGGGAAGGGACAGAGAGAGAAGGAGGGGCAGAGGATAGACCACAAAGGACTCTCCCTTAATAATTGCCATGGACAAGTCAAAAGTTTATGGATAAAAATTAACAGTGACTGTACAACCTTCAGCATAATTTACATAACATCATTATCAGCCTGGTGGACAGACAGTGGAAAACTCTGGAAAAGGTAATCAGGATACTGACCATGACATCTTCAAAACATACTTCATATTTCTTCAGCTGCTTGAGCCTGGAGCTGCAAATCATCAACGTGCCACAAGAGTCCCCAGATCAGCCTTGCTTTCTGTTGATACCTGTAGATGAAAGGCAAGGTGTGTTCCATTGCCATGGGAGTACAATCTCCTGGAATGCTTCAGCTCAAAGCCTTACTAATTAATTTTGTAGGCAGAGAACTGCCTGAGCATGCAGCAATGTTAGGAGAAATGTGCTTCCAGAATAAACAATGGATTGCCACTCTTCATTTCATTATACAATGGTTTTTTTGTATGGGGTGTTTTGGGGGTTTTAGTTCAAATCACATCTAAGCTGCATTTTCAGACACCACCAGCTGTTGTTCCTACACAGTTAATTCTAAACCGTAGAGTTTCAGTGCTTCCAAAGAATATATGCCTTTCTTTTAGTTAAACCTCCAGGAACTAAAATATAGAACAAATTTCTTTCTGCTACAGTCTCCAGGAGAGGTTGTCTCAGCAGGAGAAGCTACATTTACAGTAGGGCTAAAGCAGCTTAGTGATTTTTCTATTGGGAAAACAATTAGGAAAAAGCAAATTAGCACATCATCCAAATTTCCTGGAGGAAATCACACTGTGTCACAAGTTGCTCTGCCAAGGAAAAGCTGACTAAGAGGTGCAGCCTGAGCTGCGTGAGACACATGGTCCAGGCAGCGTGGGGCAGGGCAGCCCCAGCTGGGCAGGGAGCAGAAGGGGCTGGCAAAATCCTTCCACATACAGAAGAATTTACACCTGTGAGAAGTCCCCTAAGCCATAATGGTCCTACGGATGGGGACACACTGCAACAGGTTGCCCAGGGAGGCTGTGGAGGCCTTGAGCAACCTGGGCTAGCGGGAGGTGTCCCTGCCAAGCCAGCCCATTCCGCAGGGTCATGTCGGATGCGTTGAGGTCATAAGCCTGCCACGGTGTTTCACCTTCCCCAGAAGAGGACTTCTGGGCAGCTTCACTCCCAGTGGGGGTGGGCAGGTGGTGACAGTGCACAAGACATGTGGGTACTCATGGAGAGACCGAGGCCTGGGAACCACTTTGGGTTTGTTTTCAGCAGAGCTATTTGGGTCCTGTGACTCACTTAAGGACTGTGTTACAGCTCGATGTTTGTCTACAGTTCTCAGGTATATTCTATATGAAACAAACTAAAATAGACAAAGCAATTTGTCACAGAAATGGGGAGGGTTGCAAGCTGAAAGTAGAAGAAAAGTAGTATTTTTAATCATGCCAAATCCTGCTTACAGCCCTGGAGTTTACCTGAGTTCAAGCTAAAATGAGTCTTAGAAAGCATCACTGAGGAATAAAAACCCCTGCAGAAAAGGAAGCCTTCCACGGGGGCTTTTCCAGCCTCTCCACTGAGCAGCTTCACAGGCATTCACTCAGGGCTCTGGAAGGGCCACAGCAACAGCCCAGTGCAAATGAAATCATGGCAAGGATTTAGGACTTCTGGGGAGAGAGACAAGAAGGCAGAGGCAGGAGGACATGCCCATGAGGACAGGAATGTGTTTGGCAACCAAGAGCTGAGAAGGGTGGGAATGTGCTCAAAAATCTTCAGCTGGACTGATTCCAGGGCAGGGGCACTGTGGGCTGTCATTTCAAACTGAGATTAAATGAGACTTAATTAACAGTTTCTTGTTGCTGCACAGAACACAAATGCCTTACGAGGCCTTGGTTTCATTCAGGCACACATCTAGAGGTGACATTCATGTTTCTTAGAGCTAGAATCGGTGCTGCTGTTTGCCTTCTTAAATTTCACACAGCCTGGGAAGAGCATAAATGAGACTGGGGGACAATCAGTGCAGAACAAGTCCTTCAGACATGCCTTGGTATCTTCTTGTGCTTTCACACACCCTTCACAGAGTCACAGGGCAGTAGGGGTCAGGTGGGACCTGAGATCATCTAGTTCAACCCTCTCTGATAGAGCAGGCTCACCTGGATCAGGCTGCAGAGGAACTCGTCCGGGAAGATGACTTCAAAACATCTCTGGGCAGCCTGTTCCAATGCTCTGTGACCCTCAGAGTAAAGAGGTTTTTCCTGATCTCCAACCTGAATCTGCCCTGCTCCAGTTTCAAACCATTGTCCCTCAGTCTGTCATTACAAGCCCTTCTAAACAGCCCTTTCTGCTTCTCTAAATGTTAGTCCACAGCACCCTCAGAAGGAACCAAAGCTATCTCATGCTGTGGAATGCCCCAGAGCTGTATTTTCTACAAACACTCCTTGCAGCCTCCTGTGACTTGCTGCCTGGTGTTCATGCACAACTGCTTACGGAGCTTCCCTGAGTCTGGGGCACCCGCAGGGAACCAGGGAGGACATCTGGCCTCCAGTCTCCACCACAACAGCTCTGTCCATGCCACATTCAATGCACCTGCAAGGGAACCATTCAGAGTTGAGGCTTTGGGAGCAGTGTGTCATTGCAGGGACTTGGAGGGGCTCATGTTTCCCAGCAGTAACAGGGGTCCATGGGGAAAGTGGGCAACTTGCTGCCTATGAGAGTCCTCAGTGGGGAGTAATGGAAGGTGGTGCAAAGAAATGCACACTTCGCAGTGCTGTTGTGATCCCAGGGATTAATTAATCATAGAATGGCAAGATTGGAAGGGACCTCAAAGATCATCCAGTTCCAACCCCCTGCCATAGGGAGGGACACCTCCCACTAGCACAGGTCACTCAAGGACTCCTCCATCCTGGCCTTGAACACCTCCAGGGAGAGAGCAGCCACAATCTCCCTGGGCAACCTGTGCCAGAGTCTCACCACCCTCACTGTAAAGAGCTTCCTCCTGACATCTAGTCTAAGGCAAGCTCTGCCTCATCTAATTAAAGGCAAGTTCTGCTGCACATGCCCAAGGCAAAAGGAGTGGGAATTCAATCTACAATTATTTCTCTCAGAGGTCATCAAAGAAGTAATTGAATTAAGCAGACAAACAGCAAGGACAAACCTCCCACTCCCCCCCAAAGCCTAAACCTGCCTTGATCATAGAGCAAAGGCTGCAGTAAAAATCATTAGGGTGATGACTGGGAGGAAGCTGTTCCTTTGTTGTTGCTGTTATATTGACCAGGTCCTCTATTAATTCCTTAGAGCTGTGCTCAGGTAACATTTAGAGCACCATGAGAAGACCTACTGGAAAAACAACCTCAGTAAAGCCATGGGTGCAGTACATGCAGAGCTGAATTAAACAGGATCAGAGCTCCACAAATGGCTACATTTCTTTTACCCAAAGTGAGGTGACATCATAAACTACTTCTCAGAGTGAAACTTAGGCAGAAAGCCCAAGGAGGTGGGCAGAGGGAGAGGCATTCTTTGCAAGCATGTTCATCTCACACAATCATGGAATAGGCTCATGGAACGTTTAAATGTTTGGAAGGGACCACAAGGATCATCCAGTCCCAAGCCCCTGCCATGCTCAGGGACACCTCACACCAGCTCAGGCTACCCACAGCCTCATCCAGTCTGGCCTTAAACACCTCCAGGGGTGAGGCTTTCACCACCTCCCTGGGCAACCCCTGCCAGGCTCTCACCACCCTCATGCTCAGCAACTTCTTCCTCACATCCAGGCTGACTCTCCCCATTTCCAGCTTTGTTCCATTCCCCTCAGTCCTATCACTCCCTGACACCCTCAAAAGTCCCTCCCCAGCTTTCTTGTAGCCCCCTTCAGATCCTGCAAGGCCACAAGCTCACCTGGGAGCCTTCTCTTCTCCAGACTGCACAGCCCCAACTGCCTCAGTCTCTGCTCATAGCAGAGCAGCTCCAGCCCTCCTGACTGCTGGTAGGCAAGTGGCAGCTTTCAGCACAGAGAATGACAGCTGTGGGATCCCATCAACCAGTTTTAAATTCCTGCCAGAACTCTCTCAGTCTGTGCCTAAGTGCTTGATGAATCTTGAAAAGCCTAAGAAAAGGGCACTGAAGCTGCTGTGGTGCCTGGGGTCAACATTCCTACGCTGGCAAAATTAAAAGACAAACAAAAAGTGAACACAGCAGAGAGAGAACAAAGTAGTGGACACACTGAGGTGACTTGAGAGATATCAAGTGCACTGTAATTGTTTGGCTTGTTTCTTAACATAAGAAACTTCTGAGAAGTGCCTTTGATCTGAGCAGGGGAGCAAGTGCCTTTGATACAGAGAAAAACAGCGGGCTGAGGGAGAGACATCGCCTGTGCCGCCTGCATCGTCCTTAAAACCACGTTGGAACTCTTAGGTCAGCTCCCAGCATCTTTGAGGAGATCTGCACAAGGAAGTGACTGGACAGCCCCAGGAAGTTGTGGGCTGGGAGCTTACTGCACTTGTGAAGAGATGTGTTGTGGTCTCCACACTGCCATCAGTGTTTTGGAAAAAGAAGGTCCAGGTCAAGGCGGAGATGGTTGAGTAGAAAGTACCTTCAGAACTTATTCTGAAGTTGGTCCAAGTTTTATGTCCTGGTATTCCTTGACTTCATGCCTGGCATTGCTTTGGAATGACAATCTAAAAGGAAACTTCCTTCTCTGGCCAAAAGCCAGACTTCTGCTCAGCTGAGCTGCCTGACTGTGAGGAGCCAGGTGCCTGATGTTTCTGGGACTGCAGCAGTCAGGAACTTTGACTGACTGTGTCAAAGTTTCATTCGAGCAAAAATGAGATCTGACCCCTTCTTACAGCCAAAAGTTAATTTGGCTGTCACAGAAGCACAGAATCATTCAGGTTGGAAAAGGCCCTCAGAATCAAGTCCAACCAGTGACCCTACTCAACAAAGTGCATCCCTAAGCCATACCCAAACAACCCTTAAACATCTGCCAGGGCAGCCCATTCCAGTGCCCAACCACTGTCTGTGAAAAATGTTTCCTAATGTCCAGCCTGAATGTGCTCTGCTGCAGCTCGAGGCTGTTGCCTCTTGTTCTAGTGTTAACCACCTGTGAGAAGAGAGCAGCATCAACCTCCCTACAGCACCCTTCTGTTCTCTCTGCTGGGCAAAATCCTGAATTTGCAACTAGAGCTGTAGAGACAAAGCCTCTGCTACTGTCTCTTCTTCCAATGGCCCTCCTGTATACACCACAGGCTTCCTGTGCTCGCTGCCATCACTGGAAATGACAGTCACAAGGTGTCACATGCCGCTACCTACCCAAACAGGCAGGAAACGGCCTTTCCCTTTAAGTTAAGGAGCATCAGGAGCAATGGAGGGAGACACATGCACCAGTCAGGCTGGCATCCCCCTCCACCTCACACCCTGAGGCTGTTAGTGACTAAGAGACAGTGAGTGGCACATACCTCATTACCAGGTCTCTGTGGCCTTCAGTGACACCTTGTAAAAGGGCCCTCAGAAACCTCTCCCCGAATTCTCAGGAATGTGGTAGAAAGGGTTTGTCCTCAGGCAGGCTCTGAGCAAGAACAGCATACCCTAAGGACACAGTTCATCAACTGCTGCACCCTGTTCTGCCACAGCCACATGTACACATCTGGCCATGAGGCTGTGACAGCTGTTGCCTCGGGACAGCAAGCCCTGGAGTGCAGCATGCAGGAGGCATTGGCTTCAAGGGAAAGGAGAGCAGATGGAGCTGCAGCATGACAGGAACCAAAGGCAGTTTTGCAGTGCTCCTTACCATTTGCAGCCCTCACTATCAGTACAGGCTGGGGGGTGAGGTGTTAGAGAGCAGCCCCGTAGAAAGGGACAAGAAGCTGGACATGAACAGACAGCATGAACTTGCTGCCTAGAAGGCAAATCATATCCTGGGCTGCATCCAAAGCACCACTGCCAGAAGACTGGAGAGGGGATTCTTGCTTGCTCTGGTGAGACCTCACCTGCAGTGCTGCAGCCAGCTCTGGAGCCCTCGCTATAGGAAGGACATGGACCTGATGGAGAGGGTCCAGAGGAAGCCACAAAAATGATCAGAGGGTTGGAGCAGCTCTGCTGTGGGAGCTGAGGATGTTCAGTCTGGAGAGGAGGAGGTTCCAGGGAGACCTAATAGCAGCCTGCCAGTACCTGACAGGGACCTACATGCAGGATGGAGAGAAGCTGTTCACAAAGGCCTGCAGTGACAGGACCAGGGGCAGTGGGTTTAAGTTTGAGAAGAGGAGATTGAGATTGGATATTAGGAACAAGTTCTTTACTAAGAGGATGCTGGCGCACTGGAACAGGTGGCCTGGGGAGGTGGTTGAGACCTTCTCCCTGGAGACATTCAAGGTGATGCTTGATGAGGCCCTGAGTGACCCTGGATAGTGGGGATGTCCCTGCTGGCTGCAGGGGGGCAGGACTAGATGACCTCTGGAAGTCCTTTCCAGCCCAGACCATTCTGTGATTCAGTGTCTCAGCATCAGTGCATTGAGCAGACCAAAGGAAAGCAGGAGAGCAGGCCCAGGTTCCCAAGTGCTGGCCAGCAGCGCCACAGGAGCGATGACGCAAAGGGTATGAATTGCTCACAACTGGCTTGTCTGGGTCCAAAAAGTCCTATTTTTCAGTTAAATGTGGAGGGAATCAGCACTGCAGTACCGGCAAAGCAGATGAATGGTTCATCTCCAGACGCAGCAGGACACAACTGGAACTGTCCAGCTCTTGCTGTCTGTGACTCACGAACCCAGCAGGTGATTCCTCCTGAACCGCAGTCTTTGGCCCTTCCACCTGCTTCTTCCCAACTGAACTTCACTCGCTCGGAGCTCTGTTAACGTGTAGTTGAGAGAGTGCTCCTGGTTATCCATGCCTCTCTTCCCAAACATCTTCCAGGCCTCTGCTGGTTGCAGGACCCTGCCAGCTTTCCACTTCAAGTGCCTGACCCAACCAGCTCTCCTACCACAGCTTGCTGGGTGCACTGCAGCTCTCAGACATTTGCAGACCCATAACCCAGTGTCTTCTCTCCTCTCTTGTCCTCTGTAACCATTACAAGGCGAAAGGAATGGTTTGGATCCTCACCATCCACATTTGCTTCCACCAGGACACGCAGTCCTGGCACTTGGCTGTTTTAGTGCTTTACCTCTTGAAGGGTTTTCACCTCCTCGACCTCTCCTCTGGCCTTTCTGTAGCTGCTGCAGCAGTGTGAGCTTGCCAAGGAAGCTAAACTCCTCAGCACTGCCAACCTTTGCCGGCTGTTCTTTTGCTTCCCTGCCTGTTCTCCTCCAGCAAAAGGCAAATGGGACTTATCCAGGTCTCCTTCCTGTGTTGGACAGGTGTGCCAGCAGTAGGTGCTGAAAGGCATCTGCTCACTCACACATGTGGGGCTCCTGCCACCAGCTGACACCACCCTAACACTGCCTGAGGCGACCCTTAGCCCACCCAAAATGAAGGGGGAATTGGCACCACCTCACCCAACTTGTCATTCCTTAAAACCAACCAGCTGGTTTGGAGGTAGGGTCTTGCACCACATTCAGCATTGGTAGACAGTTGCAGTTGTGTTTGCCTACTTCTGGCATCTCCTAGGTGCTATAACCTTCCCTGGGTTCACCCCAAAACATGACAGCTATGAGGGGACCATTGCCAATGGAATATGGCTTGCAGATGGCCCTGGCTCCCCACTGAATTTTCAGGAAGGCATCCTAGAGGAAGGCTGCAGAGAGACTTTTCATCAGGATGCCTAGCACTAGGATGAGGGGTAATGGTCTTAAGCTGAGGCAGAGCAGGGTTAGACTGGATCTTAGGAAGAAGCTCTTCAGAACGAGGGTGGTGAGACTCTGGGATAGGCTGCCCAGAGTGGTTGTGTTTGTCTCCTCCCTGGGAGCATTCAAGGCCAGGCTGGATAAGGCCTCGAGGAGTCTAGTTGAGAGGTGTCCCTGCCCACAGCAGGGAGGTTGGAGTAGACTGGCTCAGGCTGGAAGGGACCTCAGAGCCCTTCTGGGATTCTGCAATACCTGCTTCATCTCTGAAACCTTCTCACACACCCCCACCCCCATCAGCTGCCTTCCCTTCCTGCACAGCCAAGATTGTCCTGTTGGTTGGAGACCTCATTGGAATTAAGCATGAAACAAAGACATTCCCAGCTATTATCACTGCAAGTGGCACTTGTGCCTCTGGGTTGGCCGAACCACACTGCACTCCACTGCAGCAGTCGCTGCTCTATGACTGCCTCCTGTTTTCCTGCTGACTTGCACCATGCCACCATGAACATGGCTTTGCCCAGAGTAGGCTCAAGAGCAAAAGCTGCTATGTTTTGCCCAGGATGTCTTAGCTCAGCACACACTGGTGATAAAGATTCTACCTTTCATTCATTGCCTGTCTCAGTTTGTACCAAAACACAAAGTTGGATTGTGGGAAAACATTGTGGAAAATCATACTTAAAAAAAAAAAAAAATCAGAGTGAAAAGGTTGCTGCATGCTTCTGGCACAGGGATCTGAATCACAAAACTTCAATCCTATCTGCCACATGACTGACTTTATTGTGACTGGAAGGCAAACAGGCACTGAACCTGGGTTGGTTTAATACTGGGCAGGTTCAGGTTGGATGTCAGGAAGAAGTTCTTCATAGCAAGAGAAATTGGCATTGGAATGGGCTGCCCGGGGAGGTGGTGGAGTCCCCCACCCAGGGGGTGTTTAAGAGGAGGCTGCATGAGGCACTTGGTGCCATGGGTTAGTTAATTAGAAAGGGTTAGGTGAGAGGTTGGACTGGATGATCTTAGAGGTCTTTTCCAGCCTGGGTAATTCTGTGATGCTGTTCCATGGCACTGTGGAGTGTGGTTTAACGGCCATAGCAGTATCACATTGAAGGTTGGGCTTAATAATCTCAGAGGGCTTTTCCAACCAAAACAGTCCTGTGGCAACACAATGCCACTCACCCACGAGCCTCCAGTTCAGCCAACTACTTCAGCTCATCACAAGTGAGCAGAAAGCAGCAGCAGCTGAAGACAAGAGGAGCTCAGCCTAAGTAAGGAGACCCAGCCAGCACCCATGAGTAACATTAGAGTAACCATTAAGTCTCTATCCTGTCTTACCGGGGGGCCACCAGGCCCCCCGGCCTTTGTTTCCCTCCACCACTCACCCAGTGTGCACCACAGGGACTCACCAGTAGTGACAGGAGAAGGATCCTCTGTCCATCTGGGCAAGCTTGGGGCTGCTGCCTTTCCTGCGGGAGGATTATAAAGGGGAGTGGGCAGGGAGGGCAAAGTGGTCACACCTGGGGTGGGAGGAGACTTCCAACAGCACCCAGGTGCTGTGGCTTTGGAGGACAAATGAGGTGTGGGGTGGGAAAGGGGTAGGTGTGGTGCAAAACAGAAAGTGATGCTGCAAATAGGGAGATGGAGAGGAAGAGGATGGAGAGGAAAAGGATGGAGATGAAAGGAGGAAAGTGGGGGGAAAGGAAGGAGATGGAAAGAAAAAGTGGAAGATAGGGGGAAATTTGAGTTGGAGAGGAAAGGAAGGGAGGGAGATGGGGGAGAAGTGGGATTAAACAAAAACCAAAAACCTGACNATGAGGTGTGGGGTGGGAAAGGGGTAGGTGTGGTGCAAAACAGAAAGTGATGCTGCAAATAGGGAGATGGAGAGGAAGAGGATGGAGAGGAAAAGGATGGAGATGAAAGGAGGAAAGTGGGGGGAAAGGAAGGAGATGGAAAGAAAAAGTGGAAGATAGGGGGAAATTTGAGTTGGAGAGGAAAGGAAGGGAGGGAGATGGGGGAGAAGTGGGATTAAACAAAAACCAAAAACCTGACTGTGTGGGGAAAAGAAAAAAAAAAGGAAAAAAAGTGATGCTGCCCTGGCAGGGTTGGACTGGATGGTCTTTCGAGGTCCCTTCCAGCCCCTGACATGGGCCTTATGGAAAGAGTTCAGAGGAGGGCCACAGAAGTGATCAGGGGGCTCAAGCACCTCTGCTACGAAGACAGGCTGAGGGAGCTGGGGTTGTTCAGCCCAGAGAAGAGGCTCCAGAGACATTATAGTGGCCTTCTGGTACCTGAAGGGGGCTGCAGGAAGGCTGGGGAGGGACAGTTTACAAGTGTGGAATGCTGGAACATGTTACCCTGGGATATGGTGGAGGCTCCATCCCTGGAGACATTCAGCATCAGGCTTTGATGGGCCTTGGAGCAGCCTGAACTAGTTGGGGGTGTCCCTGCTTACTGCAGGGGAGCTGGACCAGNAGCACCTCTGCTACGAAGACAGGCTGAGGGAGCTGGGGTTGTTCAGCCCAGAGAAGAGGCTCCAGAGACATTATAGTGGCCTTCTGGTACCTGAAGGGGGCTGCAGGAAGGCTGGGGAGGGACAGTTTACAAGTGTGGAATGCTGGAACATGTTACCCTGGGATATGGTGGAGGCTCCATCCCTGGAGACATTCAGCATCAGGCTTTGATGGGCCTTGGAGCAGCCTGAACTAGTTGGGGGTGTCCCTGCTTACTGCAGGGGAGCTGGACCAGATGACCTCCCAAGGTCCCTTCCAGCCCAGTGCATTCTGTGATTCCATCTCCACCACTGCTTCCAGAGTCAACACACTCCACAGTCCCCTGTCTAGGCTGGTTACTCTTGTTTTCTTCTGCTGTGTGAGAGCCTGAGATGTCACTTTTTAGCAGGCCCTGCTCAGTGGCAGTAACATGTTTGCTGCAAGATCTAAACCCAGAAATGTCTGGGTACAGTGATCCCTCCCTGTGCAGCCTGCGGGGTGGCTCGACAGCAGCTAACCTCCATCACGCTTCCTTGCATGGCTATCGTGCCCAACCTCCACTGCAAGCTGAGGTGGCCAAGTCTGAGTAGCAGTGGTGACAAAGAGATAGATCAGGGGGGTTCTGATAAAGAAATATGGAAATCTGCATGAAAGTATTTTTAGTTACCACTGCTACAAGTCTGGAGCTAAACTACGTCCTAGCAAACAACCCAAAGTAATTCCTGTCCTGCAGTGCTTTTACCTGGGTGAATATCTGGCATTTGGCACACTGGGAGGAAGTTGGCACTTTTCCCTGAGGTGTATTTTTTCACACAAGTGAACAGAACAGAGAAGAAAAAAAACAAAAACAAAAAAATTCAACAAAAACCTTTAGAAAAAAAAATTGTGGTGGCGAAAAGATACAGCTGGGGGTGGGGGTGCTCAGGCAGAACTCCAACCAGCCTCATTCTTCCAAAACTGATTGGGGTGTCAATTCCACATCAAAGAATAAATTTAATTCATTGCTGGCCAGATTTTCAGATGTTCTCCACATAAATCACTGGGGAGGCCTCTTGGTAATTTTTTCCCTTCAACATCCTAATAAGGAAGGAAAAGAGAGGTAAAGGATGAAGCTGAACCTTGGCAATCCGTGCCAAAAACAGTCTGGTAGCATACAGCAGGCTGAGAACACAGGCACGTATCAGTAGTCAGTGCTTACTGGCAATGCTATGGGAGTTTGAGCTAGGAAAGCAAGTCAGGAGCTAGTTTTTAAGGTGCTCACGTGGGCACAGCTCTCTGGTGTACCTGTGCCTCCCCCTGCTGCGAGTGCTGGCTGTGGGGGTAGGTGAGGATCTCGTTCTGCTCACAGCCTGTACCTCACTGATTCCAGTGGCACCACACAGCAAGCGCCCCAGGGACCATGGCTTGAGTTGGGTCATGGCTTTTTGTTCCCAGACCCAGAGCAGAGCAGGGCTTCTGCCTCAGCTGGCTGCTGGCTCAGCACCAACCTGTACCCATCAGCCACACAAACAAAAGCTGCTGCAGGTACCAGCCTGCCTGCAACACCCTTTCTGAAATACACCCTGTGTGCCAGCAATGCCAAGGGTTAGCTGATAGTGCCCCCATCACAGACCTGTGTATGGCCTGAGCACCCCAGCACAACCTCTGGGGTCCATGCCCTGTGCTTCTGTGGCAAGCCCACAGCTGGTTTATTTCCACACTTGTCCAGCCCTGTAAGGTCCAGCACTAAAGCCCAGCAGTTCTTGGGGTCCAGGTGAAGGCAGACAGCCTCATGGTCCATCTGTCCATCTCACACCTGTCCTCATTGGACTCTCCTTGGTTTGAGGACAGCAGACAATACTTCTCCCTCCTGCTTACAGTGATTTTCTTATGGAAATGTGACATCCCCAGACCACAGTAGCCAAAGGGCAGAGCTGTAGTAACACTAGGGACAAGAGTGGCAAAACAAGGAGGAAAACTGGGAAGTCTTGAAAACAGGAGTACAGATGGAAGAGAAAGGCACTGGGAGGGCAGCAGCTTGCTCAGAGTTCTGCCCACATGCACCTGCATCTGCTGGGCTGCAATGGCCTCTCTGCCTGGGCTGGCTCCAGCAGGACCTGGGCAAGCACTGGAGGGAACCATGACCGGCACTCTGGAGTAGGATAATTATAATCTAGGCTCTGCCAGTGTGGGTTAGCTCCCACTGAAATAAACTGCTCAAATCCAGAATGAATATCAACACAGTAGGCACAAGGGGCGAGGCAGTAAATTGTAGTAGGATGAAGCACCTACAGTTAATTATGTCAAATTACATAGAATTTGGGAGGTTTTCCGATGCATGCTATTTAAAGCTGGGCCGAAGTGCACCTCCTTGCCTGAATAAAGCAGCTTTGTTGCAAGATGTGGGCTTTCTTTGTAGTTTATGGTTTTCAGTCTACACCACACTTTGTCACTTTGTTGTTTCTTGACTGAGATGTTTCTGAATATCTCATTTCAGATAATGAGATGCAGCAAAAGCATTCTACTATATACAGCCTCTTGAAGACAAGTGAGCAGCGTTTGGTTGGCTTTTCCCTCCAAGACACTCCAGTCTCTGGAGTATGCTCTTCACCAAAGTGTGTCTGTAACTCACACAGCCAGCAGCCAGTGCTCCTCCAGCCTAAAATTCATGCCCTTCTGCACCAGCAGGATGGAGCCAACCCACTGATCTCTGCTGCCGACAATTGTTGATCAAAACAATCAAGAGTGCAATCAAGAGAGCCCAGATAAGCTCACCTTTTGGTTCCACATCATTAGCAGACTCTGGGGTTGAGCAGCACCTTGGGACACTGCCTGAGGAGCCCTGTGCTGCACAGACAGGCTTGGAACGCTCCCGTCCTTGTGGGGCTAGTGAGTTACAAAGCCAGGAGCCTCCACCTCGGCGCAGAGGGACACCTAACAGTTTCCACTGTGGGCAGAGGAAGCGACGGGATGGTGAAGCCGAAAGGGTTGCCACCCACACAGCTCAACAGCCCTACAAAGAAAAGAGGGTTTGTGTGCAAACAGGAGCCTGATCTCTCCCTGCCCCATGTGCTCAGGAACCATGCAGACCCTGAGCCCATGGCCCTGTGCTGGTGAGGAAGTGCAGCGCGGGCGCAGCAGCTGGAACTGCCTTTGGACTCAGTAGACACAGTTGGCTGCTGGTGGTGGCCCAGACCTGAACCTCTTATTCACACACACAGGACAACATTTCTAATCTGGCGCTCCTGCCAGCACACAGCCCTCAGCACCTTCCCCAAGTGGAGGAATGAGTGAAGCCTGTCACTGCCCCCAGCCGGGGCCAAGTGACAGGGCAGCAAGCACTGACGCTCTCTGGAGGCACAGGACACAGGACAACATGGTCACAGCTTTATTTCTGATACACAGCACCAGTAAGTCCTTCAGCAGGGAACGGGGAGTGCTCACAACCTCATTGCGAGGGTTTGTGTTGAGGCTTGCCTAAGCAGAGTTCTCAGCATAGCATCAGACTCAATGGAAGGATTAAAGAGCTTCATAAATAAGTTATAAATGAACAAAGCCCAAATAAATCCAAAGAACTTGCTTAGAAAACGGTCCCAGATTTCAAACCTAGCTGAAGAATGGTGAAGTTTCATAATGGGTACAGACAGACGTTACCAACACAGTGGAAGCAAATAATTGAAACCCAAGGTTTGTTTGTCCTCAAAATAAAATTAACTAAACAAATTGGAACAAATACTTTAAATTTCAGTCTCAGAGAGCAAGAGTCACTCGGGAACAGCCTCACTCATTTCAGTGAGTGGCCACACAGGCTGACACATACATATCATAGAATAGAACCATAGAATCACAGAATGCATCCGGTTGGAAGGGACCCTCAAAGGTCATCTTGTCCAACCCCCTTCAGTGAGCAGAGACATCCCCATAGATCAGGTTGCTCAGGGCCCCATCAGGTTTGACCTTGAATGTCTCTAGGGATGGGGCCTTCACCACCTCCCCGTTCCAGTATTTCGCCACCTTCATTGTGGAGAACTTCTCTTTCTATCTAACCTAAATCTCCCCTGCTCCAGTTTCAAACCATTGCCCCTCCCTACTATCACTACAAGCCCTTCTAAACAGTCCCTCCCCAGCCTTCCTGCAGGCCCCCTTCAGATAGTGAAATGCTGCTACCACAATAAGTATCAGTTTTCTTTTTCAGCTATGCCTCACCAGGATCATTTAACCATGCCAGTAAAGCATGCACCTTGCTCTTGAAAACAGCAGGCTGGACACAGCTCCTGTGCTGCCACGAAGCAGCTTTCCAAGAACAGAGGAAGTGTCAACCTGAGACTGAGCTGGTGTGGCAACAGCAGAAACCCAAATTTGAGGTGGCCATCGCTTAGCTCACAGCACTATGGTAGCTAAGGGCTCGGTTAGTGAAGCCGACAGTAAGGTCCTCTGTGATTTCACTGCTTGTGACACGAGGTGAATCACAGGCTCTACACTGAAAGCTGATCAGAGCAAGTGCCACCTCCAAGGGCTCACACTGCCTGCAACAACAGCCCCAGCACAGCCCGGGTGGGTGCTTAAGCTTCCTGATGCTCTTGAGTAGTGAAGAGCTCTAAATCACCAAGTGCTTCCACCTGAAGGAAGAGGAGCAAGACCAGATGACAAGAGGTGGGACAGGGTGTGAGCAGGCAGGGCAGAGCAGGTAGGTAACAAATGGCCAGTCCCTGATGGCCAGGCTGGCTTCCTTTCCTGAGACTGGGGCTGGGACTGGCAGTGGAAACCTGGGAGCACTGGTTGAGGCTGGGCAGGACTATAAACTCACTGCAGAACTCTAGTGCCCACCTTACACATGTTCACTCTTTCACTCTCATTACCTGGGAGGAGCAGCAGCTGCCACTGTGCTGCCCTCTTCAACCTCCCTGCCTCAGCCCCGGTCCCTCCCAGGGGGCAGTGAAGTCTCTCCATACCCAGGGATGCTGTGAGCTGGTCGTGGGATGGGACAAAGCCAGGAGCGAAAGAATCAAGGGAGAAGACAAAACCAAGGCAGCTCAAAACCTGCTTGCTCTTGCTGCAGCTGCCTCTAACTCAAGGGTAACAAACACGAAATGAGGAGCAGCTCAGTGAGCTAGAATTTGGTTTCATCACCAGCAGTGAGACAGAAGTCACTTAAAAAGATTAAAAATGGTGTAGCCGAAAAGGTATCTAGGCTGTTGGCAATAAGGGAAGGGGGAAACTTTAGTGCATAGATGGGCAAGGGATGATAAGAACAAAAATACTGTAAAGGAATAACAATTATGGTCACTCTAACCTTGTTCCTCGCTTCTTTTTGTTCTCCTGACATTCACATTTGAATGGTAGCCTGCTTATATATTCCTTCCTAGGTGAGATTCTGGGTTGTGAATAAAACACAGCACTAGTGGGTTATATCAGGTGCTGTGAAGCCATTGCAGCTGCACTTGGACAAGGCTCTGGTTTGTTCTTCCACTGCTTCACTGGTCTCTTGAGAGGCATCTTTGAATATTCCTGAGGTGAAGCCAGTAAGCATCAGAGCTTTATCAGAGCAGACACAATCTTCCTAGGTTCGTGGGATAACCATCCAAAACCCCACTCCTATACACACACCTCTCGAGCATCTTCTGCTTTGATTTGTGGGACTCTTCTTCATCAGATTGGGTGGTAAAGTCTCCAGCAGCACATTGCAGCTGTGGGTCCTGCTAAAGGCACCTTATCCCCATCTTCTGCACAAACCAGCTCAAAATTTTAGACGTCTCTAGGGCTGGATTTGCAAATAGAGAGCAAACTGAGCAGCTCAAGCATGTGGCAGGCCGAGGTGATGCATGGCAAATGCCATGGGCTGGGCGTCATGCAGTGCCTGCCAGCTCCCACATTGTCACTGAGCAGTCTAACATCTCCTCTGCGCAGCTATCACTGAGACCGACTGCCAGGATGTTCTGCTCCAGGGCAGCCAGACCCTGTTCCCCAGCTTCCAGGGCCGAGCTGGTTCCTCCATTTGTCTCCTGTCACGGCTTATTTCCTGCCTGTCAGGTACCGAACTGCTCTGACTCAGTTGCTGGAGGGAGGCACAGCTGGTCTGGGCACCGACTGCTGCCCACTCTGCCATCTCCTGCCCTTCGCAGGTTGCTGCTGTGTGCCTTTGAAGGTGGCAGTCCCCGTGGTGCCCACACGGTCCCACTGACTCATCCCGGGCAGACGCAGGGCTCCTGTGAGCGTTCCTGTCCCTACCTCAGCCCAAATCAAAGGTACTCGGGACCCGGGCATTGCTCCACACATCCATGGTGTCCTCCACTAGTCAGACCTTTGGCAAAGGCTACCTCATGGTCCTCAGCACAGCCAAAGCTGGCAGGGCAGCAGAAGGAAAGTTTCAGCTTTACTACTCATGTGGCTTATGACAGAGCCCTGGGAAGGGTGCTGAGCAACCTCGTCCATCAGGAGATGTCCCTGTTTACTGCAGGGAGGTTGGACTAGATGATCTTTAAAGGTCCCTTCCAACCCAAAGCATTCTACGATTCTGTGGAGGTGGCAATGGGGACTGCTGTCCCTGCCAGCTCCCCACCAGCTGCTGGAGCAGCCCTGCACCTCCACCATCTCCCTCGTCCTCCAGGTTTCCCTCTGGGAAAGATAGGACCAGTCCAGCTGAGGTTTGAGCAGCCCAAATTCATAGTGGGAGCTAATCAGAGAGGCTTTGCCTGAAGGGGGAACTACCGTGCTCATTTGCACTGCTTCAGCGCCCAGGCTGAGGGGGCTCCCTGGCGAGGGCGGCCGTGGGAAGATCAGAAAGAAACCATTCTCCAGCAGCCCTGGTCACTTACCTCGGAGCTGCCTGGGACTGCGCTGAGGGGGAACTAGCAGTGGCTCGGGCACAGCAGAGCTCACAGAACCTGCAAGGGTACAGCCAAAAGCCTCCTAACTTCAGAAAACCGCTGTTTTTAGAAGCACTCATCTGCAAGCAAAGCAGGGTGCAAGTAACAGGAATGGTTTCATTGTCATAGCAAAGTAATTAAATAGATGCAGGAATCAACAGGGAGCCACTGAACACTGCTGGCACACTACAGTCAGTTATTGAAGAGTTACACAGACTGAGGTGAGCAAGAACAGACACTGCTCTCTACTCTGAAGATCATACAATTATTTTGGCTATTTTCCATCAAGATGGACAAAATTGGTTGTATTTTTAAACCCTACAACCACAAAAAAATATCAAACCAAGTAAGACAACCCAAAGCTGTGCTTGATCGGAGCTGTATCCATACCATAGCAGGCTAATAATCAAATTAATCAGTTTCATTACCAGGACTCCTCCTGCTTGAGGGCTGGGGATGCCTGACATGCTGCTAAGCATGGTTGGGCCCCTGCTGCTTGCAGCAGCTGTACTCGGGCAGACCATCTTCTCCCAGCTTCTTGCACCAGATAGTATTTGGGCCCCAGCTCTTCCCTAATACTGCGAGATCTGCTTCTCTGCTCTTTCCCCTCTGTCAAAAGCATGGAATGGGCAACTTCATCTGACATTAAGCATTTCATGTTCACATCTGGGCTGTGATCTCATGACAGTGACAGCCACTGAAGAATTAGCTACTGCTGCTCACACAAACCTCTAGCAACACTGCCCGAGATCTGAACCCTTCTACAGCAGCAGCCAAAGGCCAGGCAGGATACTTTACAGCATCTCAGGTGGCACTACACAGATAGCCAGCAGCCAGCTCAGCCTCCAGAACAACTTGGATTACCTTAAAGGCACTCACTAGCCAGCTCTGCTGCTCTTTGGCCACATACCTGTATCTCAACATTTAAATTAGGTAGCATAATCCTGAGCTGAGTCCCACACACAGCTCCTGCAGGAAATTAGGGCACTGCAGCTCCCTCATCTCCCATTAACTCACCATGGTTGCTCGTTGCTTTGCTGAACTTGAATCGGGTCCTGCCCACACGTTTTCTTCAGGTACTCATCAGAACCAACTCCAGACAGAGCACACTTACAAAGCTGGGATTTTGCTCTAACTTACCTCCAGGAACTAGCTGCCCAGTTCGGCATCAGCCCTCACCACCTGTCTTTCACAAGCGCCTTCTGTACTGACTGAGGATGCAAGCAATTGACTTTGAAAAGGGAGGCCTGCAGCAACCTCAGAGCTAGCAGGTTAAGCAGGCTCACAAAGACAAATATCAGCTATCCAAGCCTGAGAAAACAAAGGGCTCCATGGAGGTGTCTGAACGGCAACCAGTGCCATCTGAGATGCCCTAAGGCACCCAAGGTACACGCAGGGTTGGCAGGTAGCACATATGACCTATGGAAGTGGCAGCAGGAGACATGGAGACCATGCAGGATCTCCCAGGGTGTCTCAGTACTGGATGCCAAAGCTGAATTAAATTCTGCAGGATCCTGTTTCTGCTGAGGGCAGCTGTACAGCTGCCCACTCGCAAGCACGCATCTTGCAGAGCAGCTGAGAAGCACCAGAGCTACAAAAGAACTGTGTGCTTATTTCGGGTCTGCTGAAACCTGGCAGAGCTCACAGGCTGTGTCAGCTTATTTTGTTACGAGCATATGATGCTCACTGAACCCCATGAGCTGCTGTGATACCAATCTCTGCCAGCTTGCTGAACGGATTCCTTTCGGCTGCTTCCTCTGAAGTAATGTGGCTAGAACAGAGCTTCTGCAACACAGCACTGCACCAGGACACCATTTTTCAGCTACGGGAGCGACAGAGCTGTCTGAAAAGACTGATGAACTCAGAATTGAGTATCAGACCCTGGGAGTGGAAGGTCATTGTGTCAAGGCACCCAGCTGCTGCAGTGAGAACAGACTGCTGGCTAAGCTGCTTACCAACAGGTGCCCTTCTGTGAGGTAGAACACCTCTGAGGACTGAAATCCACCTTTGTTGGTCTGTGCACTGCCTATTACAGGTTGTTATGGCACCGCAGTCTTAGCCAGATGACAGAAGAGTACAAAGCTTTCATCTGCAGTTAATAAATTCCAGCTCCCAAGAAGGCTGTGTATGCCTTGCTTGAATTCCAGCCTTGGAATCTAGCATTAAACTATGCACCACAAGCATTTCCAGCAATTAGTGTGAAACGAGCATGACTAGAAAGATTACTAATTTTCTGGCCTGTCAGCAAGGGGCACCGACACCATTTTCTACCGAGAGTGAACCAATCGCTGCCCAGGTTAAAGCCCAGCATGCTCCATACTCTTTTTCTTTCTTTTTCCTCTTCCTAATTAATTAAGAGACCTAACAGCTCAAAAATCCGAAAAGATGCCTTGACATTAGGTGTTATTATTAAGGACTGTAACGAGCAAGAGCGGTGCGTGTGTACGAGCAGACACCTCCGCGCATGGCACTGTTCCACAGCACACTTGGCACCGCTGCCGCCCTGCAGCACAGGTTGTGCGAGCGGACACTGCCATCTAGGCAGGCGTTCGGGGAGCAGCACACCTATCGGACGCCGCCAGCGCTGCTTTGCCAGGGAAAACCTCCATTTTCCAAAGGGGAGGAGAGAGGGGAACGGTTTATTACAGTGGTACCGAATGACACATCACCGCTCCTGCAAATACAGAACCTGCCACCAGCCGGGCTGCAGCAGCCCGCGCTGACAGCCAAGGCTCTCTGCACATGCAATTCTCAGCTTCCATACGCAGAACCTGTAGTGCATCCCTGCACTGAATTACGAACTGCTTTCACCTATGAAAACCATCAACACAGACTATTAATGGTTATTAATTACCCTGTCAGTACTAGCTTCATATCTCTTTTATATGCTTTGAAATATAGTAACAGTACATTTGCAGAAGGCGGTTACTAAAATATCTACTGAATTTCTGCAAAGCAAAACAAAATGTAAAACTATTTCCCTTCAGAAACCCAAAACAGCTTCCATCCAGCATTAAAAAAATATAGAATACATAAACCACACCTGTCTTAGATAAAGCAATAAACACATTCTGCAGATGGCATATACAGGAGGCTTACAGGCACAAAATTTGACTTTGGAAAGATTAACAAACAGTTCATTACCAGTTGTGGGAGTGCAGGGAACAGATGACTGCAGAATCTTACAGAAATGGTGGTGGGAGCTGAAAAGATCCTTTAGCACCTTCCGTCTCTGCAGATGCTTCCAATGTGGCTTTTTGAGGTGAGTTCTGCTGAAGGCCAAGCATTGCTTCGAGTTACGAACAACAAACCACACTGCAAGGATTGCTCCTGAGGTTTGGGAGAGTGAGATGGAGACACCAGAGAACACCACCACTTTGAGGTGCTGCCACGTGCACTTCAGAACCCACCATCAAGGCCAGATTTCCCTTGGGATTCAGGGGAATCTTATCAATTAACGACCTACCAGAAGATCAGAAAAGGTAGCAGAGTGGTATGAGGGGGCACATCCACTGCTGTTCAGAGTGAAGTCATCCTCCTGAGCTTCCTCCCAGCATGTTTCAGTCATCACCTCAGGAGGCTGGCATACAAAGGTATTCTTAGGTATTCTTTTCTCTCCAAAGGTATTCTTAGGTATTCTTTTCTCTCCCTTAGAGATGTCTCTGAATAATAATGGGAATGTGGATATCTGGCTACTGGCATAGATCCTCCCACACTCCCCCTCCTTCCCCCATAGCCTAAGAAGCAAGGCAGCATGAGACAGATTTGTGCAGAAAACAAAGCAACCAAAAGGACCAGGAACTGCTGAATTCACACTTAATTTAGGTGGTGGAAAAAGGAGCAGAGCTGGCACCAAAGGAATTTAGTAATAAGCTTTTTAACTACTGTGCTGGAAGAAGATCTGCTGCCCTTTGAGCAGCCTTGGAATGTAGCACAGGAGAGGATCATTTTCACACCTTTGCTGTGTCCTTGGCTTGTTATATGGAAAAGAAGGGCATTATTAAAAATTAAGCAAACCTCCACTGAGCTCAGAGGCCCTCGGTCTGAGAGGCTGGACTCCTTTTTGCACTTGAGGATATTCAGTGCCCTTTGTTTTAGCACACTCGGGTTTAGTTTTATAGTAGTCCCATGGTTAATTTTGTATTTCTGTGTCCTCCCCAATGGAAAATGCTGTGTGCACTGCCTCTTCTCCCACCCCTGGCATAAACAGGCCAGGGCACTGTTCCCTTGACAGACTGGCACAAACTGCCTAGCAGGAGACACATTACATATCTCAAGAGAAGAAATAAACAGATAGAGCAGCAAATATCATAGAATCATAGAATAGTAGGGGTTGGAAGGGACCTCTGGAGATCGAGTCCAATCCCCCTGCCGAAGAGCCTCTCACTCTCTGCAAAAAAGTAAAACATCTCCCCTCCTTTCTCAAGACAAAATAGGGTTTCATTGCAGAAAGGAAAGTCAGCATTTGAGACCATTTCACATGAAGCCACTCTGCTGAAGGCCAGCTAGTGACACTCATTAAAGGGGGTCTCCATCAGACCAGACACACAAGCTGGTCTGGCTGCTCAAGGTTTACTCTGTTGGAGACAGAGTCACATTGAATAACTTCTTTGGGTTTGCACAAAACAGTAAAAAAAACCAAGAGACAACATGACCATGATACAGTTTATTGACTGGAACCCTGGTTCTAATATTTACACAGTGAAGGTCACAGATGCAACCTAGTGAAGCATAGCAATGCGTTAGCATTCGTACGGCATCTGGGACACCATCAAACACATCTGAAACTACTTAGTATAGCAATCACCTGCCCATCACTGATTTCGTAATTAGGATTCAAACCTGCTGGAGGATTGCCAAGATTAATATTAAGGATAGTTGAGTTCAGAAAAAGAGTCTGAGATGTGAATTCCAAACCCAAAAGATCTGAGGAAAGCATCAAGGGTTCTGAAGGCAGCTCCCATAATTTCCCTGTCGTTCTTATCTCTGTGGAAGGAGATAAAAAAAATTAAATTACAAACCTCAAGGCTGAAAGTAACATCCACAGCTTAAGCACACAGCACCCTCCATGACAGTCTCACGTTTTTCATTTAGAATGTTGACTTAGCCTTAAGCTGTGCGAACCGATACAAAATACTCATGTATTAACAATCACAGTAGCAGCTTAGATCTGCCACAAGAGACATGAAGAAATTAGAAATGATGCAGCTGATACCTCCAGTGAAGACAACACCAATTACCATCACTTAGGTAAGAACTTCATGACAAAGAGTCTCATAGAATCATAGAATAGATTGAGCTGGAAGGGACCTTAAAGATCATCCAGTTCCAACCCACTCTGCCACGCGTGAGGACACTCCCATTAGCCCAGGTTGCTCAAGGGCTTATCCAGCCTGGCCTTGAACCCTCCAGGGAGAGGATGTCCACAGCTTCCCTGGGAAACCTGTTCCAGTGTCTCACCACCCTCATAGTAAAGAACTCTGTCCTGTTAAGCAAAGCACTATATGGTGTTCTTTTAAAGATCTACTAGATGCATTACCAACCTTCTACTAGAGGGAAGAAGAGTCTTGTAATAAAACTATAGTCACTATCTTTCCTATTTACAGCTTTTAAAACATAATTTAATTAATCCTTATCTTGCACAGGTGCTCAGCAAAGGCTGAATGCAGGTATAAATACTAACAGACCAACTCATGGCACTAGTAGACTGTTATGTTGTCTGGACTGCTCTCGGGTTGTGAATAAGACATGATTCACTGGCCATTTGCATGGCTTTTGCCATCCAGCAGAGTACTACGAGCCAGGAATGTTGCATCCTACTCACACCTCTCCGGGTTGCTTATTCTAGTGTGTGAGCAACAGCACCTCCCAAAAGGTAGGCAGTTTGGCTTGCCATGTTTGGGATTCCGTGTTGAAAACACCCTGGTGGTTGGCCTTGGGTTAAAAAGAAATCAAGTTGCAGAGTCACTCCTGTTTCCCTTACCAAACAGGGAGGCTAACCACGGTTGTGCCGTGCCTGGTAACCAGGAGAGCACAGAACAGACTGTCACTGGCTGAAGTATCAACCAGGTCCCCTCCTGTTTTGCACTGTGACTTACTGGCTGAAAAAGGGAAAGCATCGCTCACATCTGCAAGCCTCTCTGAACTGGAGCACTGGTTGAGAGCAAACTGTACTGGAGGCTGAAATACAGCTTCAAATACATGCTTGGAAAGAAAATTAAGTTAGAACAACCCCCATCATCACCTAATCTTTAAGCATCAGGAGTAAACTTTCCATAAAACAGCTCTACGATGAAGTTCAGATTGGTAACTGCAGTTTTGAAACTAAATCTGTAATGGGAATGCTGAGTCTGCATGCACTCTCATGCAGGTAACCTCTCACCTGGCAGGGACAGCTTTAACATTCACAAATGGACAAAACCCCCAAACAATAGACTATGCAAATGTAGTAGAAAATGCAAATGTAGCAGAAAAAAAAGAAAAGCAAAATGTACCCCAAAAGCACTTGTCTAACTGCCATTTCTGTGCCACAGTCAGCCCTCAATGTATTTCTGTAACACAAGAACGTATTTTCTAAAATTTGTCACTCTCCGCTTCTGTTTCTTATTTGATTTCTTTATTTTTTATTTATCTTTTTTCCCCTCCCCAAATGAAGAGCCAGACACCATTCCCTCCATCCAGGAAATGTATATCCATTCTAAGCTCACTGCTGCTCTCCTCTTTATCTTTTTTCCAGCTACAAAGAGCTATCTGGAACACGGCTGCCTACCTGGAAGCTATTTCTCTTATGGCTAACACAGATGTAAATGTTAGCAACTAAGGAGCTGCTGAAAGATGCAGGTTTTGTTCTTGCCTGTCTCGTCAGTGAGGTGTGGAGCCTGCACTGTCGAATGCTGTCTCTGAGCAGCAAAGCCATCTGTTCTGTCAATTCCAAGATAAGCAGCCGTGCACACGTCTGAGACACTGTCAACACAGGCTGAACAAAAACAACTGTACATGAAGATAATAAAGCTAAGCTTAGAAGTGATTGACTGCAGCATCCAGCTTGAGAGCCTGCACTAGCCTCAGACACAAAGCAGTAAGTTCATTGGGGCGTCCAAGAGGAACTGTTCCGGGCGCGGGCACATTTGTATACACAGCCACACACACCCCTGCAAGTGCCCCTATGAGTGAGGTGGGTCAGAACACTTGAAGTGTCATCTGTCCAGACTGAGGACAATGTCACTAAGGTTACAAATCAGAAGCAACTTCCATCTGTCAAAAGCATAAAAAAAAAAAGCACCTGTGTGCAAACTGTGGAGGAGATGGTAGGATGGAGATCTGCTACAATTGCTGTGTCGAGCACGCTAACCCAATTAACTGCAAAGGAAAACAAAGAAATAGTCCTCCCAAAGTGTCCCTTCCAACACTGCACAGAAGGTTCTCTCTTAGAAAACCCTTTGGGTAGTTCAGCCTGCACCACTAATATTCAGCCACACCAAATGAAAGATGCAGTGTTAGGGCCCCCCGCTCCAGACATTTTTAAGACTGCCTCTGCACTGCTCACCAGACAGGTCCCAATAAACCTGCTCCCTGACAGACTAAATCCATGCTTGCAGCTCTCCAAGACCTTCCTCTGAGAGGTGTGTGTGGTGCAGCCCACAGGAGAAATGCAAGCATGAATGCAAACTACTTTTCCACATTTTAAATAGCATGACTTTCGCAGCAAGCAACAGTGAGGGCTCAGCCACTGCGTCATCTAAGGCTCCCTGATATTACACTAAAATGAAGCAAAGCAGGAGATGCCACAGGCTGACCAATGGCCATGCAACAGGCAGAAAGGTTACTTCACAGGCTTGGTGCCAGAAGGGCTCTGCAAACCCAAATCTTCAAGTATGGTCAAATTGCATAAAAGACTATGAAGAACAATTCTCTTTAGAAGATTGGAACAAAGCCTTGCAATTGTGTTGAACAGAACTGCAGGATGCTGCCCATGCCTTGTGTATTTTTAATGCTCTGTGCCATGTAGTGCCTGTCTTCGGTGCAAACTGGGCCTTCCCAAAGCTCAGAGATTACAGCCCACCCCCAGGAGCAAAACCTACAACTGGACCTGTGCTTTGCCTACACAATACTTGTAAGTGTTCTCATACAGGTAAAAAGATGTGCATGACTGTTCCTTCCACCCTTCTCTTTGGGTTCTTTCCATTTCTCAGACACCAGACATGTAATTTTTGGATCGGTTAAGCAAGGTAATTGATTTTAAACACTGAGTTGAATGGCGCTACCTTAAAATAATTGAGATGCCTTCCAGGCTGGAGGCCCGAAGCCATAAGAGGCAATGCTTGTTAAGAGATTAGCACCTCAGGCCCAAGCCTTGCAGTCACTTTGCTGGAATCCTTGTAGGCAAACTGCCAGGAGCAGGCACTCCTGTCTCACCTGTACTGCTGTACTCAGTAGTTGATCATCTTCCGAAGAGCATCGTAGCATTTCCATTTGTCTGGGATATAGAAAGGCTCGAAGACGTGAGGGAAGGGAGTGTCATAGCCACATACTCTTGAAATAGGAGCTTCTAAATTCAAAAAGCATTCCTCCTATTAACAGGCAAAAAAAGAATAAATGTTAGTGAGGCCATTATTCTCATCAGTCTTGCATCACAAATTGAGGTCAAATGGACTTTGCCAGACTGACAGTCCTGGAAACTCAAACCTTCTATTTATACCGCAGCATAAGTAGTCCAGACTAGAACTGCTTCCTCCTGCCCAAAGGCCCATATTAAAATAACAACTTGCACTAATGTTATTTTCATTTTCTACGTGTGCTGTACTAAATCACAGGCAGTTATATTTAGCACATCTGCTATACATCCAGATGTGTGCTGCCAAGAAGCAAATATTGTAGGAACAAAGCGGTAAAGAGTTTCTTTCATGTGGCACTTTTAAACAGAGAGAAAAATCACACGAGAGTGTGTATTATTTGTTGGGTGGATGAATATCATATACAAACTTTTTTGAATCCTTAGATTATTAAGACTCTGTCTCAGAAGCATTAAGCAGATTGGGAAATTATGAATCGGAACTCAAGTGGATTTGCATATCTCTAACCTTTGAGCCTAATCCATGCCCAAAATCCCACAGCTCATGTTCTATTCAGAGATCAGATTTGGCAATGACCATGAGAGATTCATCACTCTGCCTAGCAGGGCACAAAATATTACAAATCCATCATATTAATCTGAAAACAGGCTGTGGAAACAGCTGTAATGTTACCAGCTTTAATAAATAAATAGCAAAGTTCCAATCTGCCTACTCTGAAGCACCAGAACGATGGCATGGACCACAAAACTCTGCAAGCAGATGCAGAAATAACTCTGCCAGATGAAATTGATGTTGTGCTAGTTATCAGCTGCCTTTCTCTTCACATCTGTATCTTATCTGTTTGCTTTCCAGAGCAGACAAATGAGGAGACAAAAGCTGTCTCCTCCCAGCCTCTCCTTTACAGACTGCAGCGACTGAAACATCCTGGCCAACTTGGAAGCAACACGGAAGGTGAGGGATTCTCTTCCAGTCCTTTTCCATCAGACAGGCAAGGGAAGTTGTCAAAGATCTGTGCTTCTCTGCAGGAAGTGCTACGTGTTTTCTCAGACTGATGAACTGTCTCCATGCATGTTGCCTTGCAGGCCGTGGCAGCTCACTGTGCTTTCTATACGTCCCAGGATTTGGCAGCACTGAGCTCACAACTCCCTGCTCCTGCCTCGGCAAAAATGCACTGTGAAGTAGCATTTTTGGAGTTCCCTCTTCAGATATTCCTCTGATTTTCTTTGTTAAAGAGGCACAGACCCAAGCCAGCAGTGAAACCCAAGAGGGAAACCCTCTACTTGCACATTGTCTGCCTGAAGCCAGGGTAGCTTTGCAAAGATTCACACTCAGATGGGTCTCATACAGAACATCATATGGCAGTACTTTATCATGGAAAAGGCACTTTTCCTAGCAAACTGTTAAAATTTGTGTGGCAATACACCGCATGAGCTACTCGCAGTTTTTAAGAGACCACCACTGATTCATAGAACGATTTGCACTGGAAGGGACCACCAAAGATGACCTTACGATGTATATTTTACCTTAACTGACAGGCCTAGCACGGCAGGTAAATCCTATGCACACATATATGCTATTGCACAGGTGACTGACGCATGCATGTTATGAATGCAAGTTGGAGTCAGGAGAGGTGTGGTTGTGGAGCTTCCTAGAGTGAGCCTGTCAGCGTCACTGACCACAGTAACAGAAATGTTGTATAGAACAGAGTGGTGAGGTTGGAAGGGACCTCAAGGATCACCCAGCTCCAACCCCCTGCCATAGGTTGTTTTCACATTACTTTATTCCCAGATTAACAGGCAGTATTCAAAAGAGTATTGATGAACAGACTGCAAAGAATAGATGCTTTTAAGATTATTTCTTTTTAATGGAGTGGAAATAAACTAGTAATCCAGAAATCACAGAATCACAAAATTTTAGAGGTTGGAAAGGGCCCCCAGAGATCATGGAGTCCAACCTCCCTGCCAAGGCAGGATCTCCTACGGTAGTCCACACAGGAATGCATCCAGGAGGGCTTTGAAAGTCTCCAGAGAAGGAGACTCCACAACCTCTCTGAGCAGCCTGCTCCAGGGCTATGTCGCACTCATTCTAAAGAAGTTTTTTCCTCATGTTAAGCTGAAACCTTCTCTGTTCCAGTTTCTATCCATTGCTCCTTGGCTTATTGCTGTGCACCACCCAAAAGAGCGTGGCCCCCTCCACTTGACCCCCATCCCTCAAATACTGCTCAGATACATTGCTCAGATCTCCTCTCAGCCTTCTCTTCTCCAGACTAAACAGCCCCAGGGCTCTCAGGCTCTCTCCATAGGGGAGATGCTCAAGTCCCTCAGTGATCCTCGCAGCTCTCTGCTGGACTCTCTCCAGCAGGTCCCTGTCCCTCCTGAACAGGGGAGCCCAAAACTGGACACAGTATTCTAGATGTGGTCTCACCAGGGCAGAGGAGGAGAAGAACCTCCCTAGCCCTGCTGCCCACACTTTTCCTGATGCACCCCGGGATGCCATTGGCTCTCTTGGCCACAAAGGCACATTGCTGTCCCATGGAGAATTTGCTGCCCACCAGCACTCCAAGTTCTTTCTCCATGGAGCTGCTTTCCAGCAGGGCAGCCCCAACCTGTACTGGTGCCTGTTGTTACTCCTCCCCAGATGGAGGACCCTGTACTTGTCCTTATTGACCTTCACCCAGGTCTCCAGCCTTTATCACCAGAAAAAGGTATTGAAAGCAATCAAGAAAATGCACTTTCACTTTACAAGACAGAAGCACTGGAAAGAGACAAGAGTCTGTATCTTGCTATGAGCTTGGTAAACACCTGAGCTTGGCACCACTGCTCTCATCCAAAATTTAATAAAGCTGTTTTTCACTCCTGAGGAGATTCCAACTGGGCTCCAGAAGAAAGCATTTCAGTGTGACAGCAGTCAGAGGCTGGAATCATCTCCCAAGGGAAGCAGTGGATGCCTCCACACTGGTCAGTTTAAAGACTCAGCTGACAGGGTGCTGGGCCAACTTGTGCCAACTACAGTCACCTAGAAAGGTTGGACCAGATGATCCTTGGAAATCTTCCAACCTGGCACTCTGTGATTCCATGGAGGTTTTGACTTTCACCATGTTGGCAGTAGGAGAACTCAGTTTACTCACAGAATCATGTTGCCATGCACAGAATCACAATCCTGCTGTATACTAAGTAGTTAGTCCTCAAAAAAATAGTAATTCAGAAGTCCACACATTCTGCTCATGACTCATAAGCAGTCATGGAAAACAAGCTTAAGGAAGTATCTTAATAAGATGATTTAGATGTGTTTTTTTCCTTCATCAATATGTGAGTGGTTTGTTAGAAGATCCTGCTGACTTCATCAACTGTGCCTCGGATGCCTCTAGGCATACAGCAAGCCCTTTGTAGGCCTTCACTTGTAATGATGTATTAAGTTTGGACATGGCTTTGTTTAAATTGAAATAATAAAGCTTATCAGTTCATGGAACTTTGATTTATCTCCTCTCTCATTTATGTGGCATTATATTAATGTGGCCATTAAACCCAAACCAAATCAAGTTTTTTCACAGAGCTGCAGAACAGGAACTACTTGCTTGACAGCATTCACCGTGACCCAAGAAAAGGAGATGACCTTCTTCGGTAGAAGGCATCACACCGTGAAAAATCATTGCATTAGCAAATTGATATCCTGATATTAAAATAAGTAATACACTCCATGGACATATTTCTCACTCATCTTCCCTTTGGGGAGCTTGAAGAGCACTCAAGTCATCAAATAGCCTGCCTAACAGGATTCTTGTTCTTGCTGCCTTCGGTTAGGCTGCAGGAGAAAGGAGAGTCCACCTCAGCCCAGCTGTGATGCTGCCACATCTGATGTACAGATTGCTGTGCCAGATTCTCTTGCACCTGTGCAACCACACTGTAGAGAAGCACAACTGAGAATATTACACAGCATCCATCTCTTCTTAAAGACACACATTGGGTGAGGCTACCCAAACAAGTCTCCTGCAGTATTTAAAAGAGCGATGGAAGACAAAAGATTTAAATTAGGTGGATCTACTCCATGCAGCTTGGGCATAGAAGGGCTGCTACTGGCCCAAAGCCTTCCTGCAAAAGAGAATTCAAGTCTGCAGCCTTCAGTAAGCCCCTGTACATGTCAGAGAGGCTGCTTGAACAACTGGGTGCCTTTCAAGGGAAGAGGTGAGGAAAAGAGCCTCACCCAATGGTTTCAGCAGTAAAGTAGTAGGCATGGGATTTCTGAGTCAGTGTGAAATGTTTTAAATACAGCTCTGGAAATCACTGTGCTAAAATTATACTTCTTCAGTAGAACACCCACCAAATTCCAAAAGTCAATTGAACTAAAAAAATCAGGGAAAAAAAATGCTCAAATTTTGAAAGATTCAGACAAAACATGAAGCTGTTGTTCTTTCTGCCTTCTAACTGCAGAGGTCACATTCTACTCCCAGTTACTCAAACTGACCTTTGCCAATTACCTTAAATTGCTTGAACTTCACTCAAAGCCTCCTGGAAAAGGCATTATTATATTCCATAAGGGATTTAATTGGTTGTGTTATTTTGACTCAACATTTTGTGTGTGAGATATATAATTAGGAAGGCTTTTTAAAGCAACTTAAGAGCACAGCTTTCCCTGAAGATCTGTTCCTGATATCCACTGTGATCAGGCAAACGTGTCTCACACATACTACACTTCTGCCTTCATTTTTAACACAGCTACTGAAACTAAGGACTTGGTAGGGGCTGCACGATTGTGTTTGAACTGCAGCCCCTGCTCCTGGGTAAAGCTCCCCTTCTTCCCCAGAGCACAATTCTAGTATGCTAAGAGGCACAACCCTACCCCAGTTTGTTTTAGCTTTATTTAAGTGCACGTTTCACTGCTCTGAGAACTCTGAGCTACACCTGAGAGCTGCAGGCATCGGCAGTGACACAGTTGTACAAAAAAGGTGACAAGAAAACAAACCTGTGAGCAGACACTAAAGAGAGCAAAGCCTCACTGCTCATCCTTCTGCAACACACGGAAAAATAAAGCAAGCTGCTCTGCAGTTTAGGGAAAGTGTTTTTAGGCATCTGGCCAAGAAGAAAATAGTTAAAAGTTTATTGCTTCAGATCGTCCTTCCTCTGAAAGGAATCTCTACAGCTCCACATCCATAGTAAACAACCCTCCAGAGGCAAAGGCTTTGCAAGTACCAGTACAGGAGAGCAGTTAAGGTGTGGCTAGCGAGACAGAGCTCCGAACTCAGACCTGTCCTCCTGAGCATCCTATTTTAGCCAAGTTCTATTTACTGCCATATCTTTTGGATCTATTTCGTCTTTGCCCTCCGACTCACACGAATTAAAAAAAAAAAAAAAAAAAAAAAAAAAGAAAAAAAGAAACCAAAAAACCTGTGCAAAGGGAATATCTATTTTCACTTGTGAATTCTGTTACTCTGTCAAACGCTCCCCAAGGTGAGAAAACTTCCCTTTAAAAATGAAGTATTTCTGCAACATTCAACACTCCAGGGTCCCTCCCATGCTAGTCTCATTTTGCAATACTACAGGTACTCCAGAAAATTAAGAGCTACAAGAATATCAAATGACTGCTGAGCTGCTGGATGAGGAACACACTGATTTTTCCAATTCCTTTTTTCAGTACAGGAGTTTATTTTCTACAAGGGTTTATTTTCTATAGGGTCTATAGACAAACAAAAAAACCCCATGCATAGGCAGAGTTAGATAGACATTTTAGTGCTTCTTTTGGTATTACAGCTAATATAATAACAAGAGTAAACACCAGATTAAAGCCCATTCCACAAGTCCAGGAATAATATTTTTCATACAAGAACATTTATCTTTCTCCCCACCATGACTACAGAATTTACACCTGGAAATTCAGCAACTAGTTGCAAAGGTTTAATTTGGTTGTCTCTGTCAACCACAAATCTGAGTTTTGCCTTCTATCTACAGAACACAAAACTGAAGAGAAGCCCACATCTGCAACAACTTTCCAGAGTGCATTAGGTTAGGGTTTCACTTTCTGCTCTGCTGCTTTTCTTCTGATTTATAGACGCTGGCAAATGAAAGAGAACTGATTCCGTACCAGCAGGAGTGGGTGACTGCTACATTTATATTGTCTACTACTTCCCCATTGTACATTTTCAGCTGTAAATTACCTGCTATTGTAAGAATGAATTAAATGTATTTATATAACGTTATATGTAATTATTTATGAATTAGGGGTGTTTGGGGTTTTTTTTTGAGGGGTGGCTGTTTGGTTTTTGTTGGTGGTTTGTTTCTTTTGGGGTGGC